>CM065591.1:347448480-347688538 GCA_033119425.1 Bufotes viridis
ACTAGTCCCAAGATGGCCGCCGCCTATCAGCCCAGTAACATGTGCCACAAAATGGTCTGCACAACCTATAAAAAAATAGCCTTGGACTGTGCTGCTAAATCGCTATTGGTCTGAATCCCAGGTGTAGATGTCTGACTTGTTTGGAGCTTTGGAATGCACACTGTGGCAGCTTCTGCTGCAGCACTACAAGTCGCAAAATGGCGGCCGGCGGTCAGCCCAGGTACATGTGGATGGAAAAATCACTCTGGCCACTCTAAAAATAGCCAATCCCTATCAAAAAAGCAGCTCAGCTGCAGTTGTTTAGATGAATCACAGGTGGAGGAGAGAAATTTGCTTCCAGTTATTCAATTATCCCTGCCTATTCTCGCCCTAGCATCAGCTGCGTCTATCCCTGTTCTATTCACATCGGGAGTGAGCACGTCCCGACGTGCGCACAAGCTGATAAAGAGGCTGAGTCACATGCTGCACTTGGCCAATCACAGCCTTGCCAATAGTAGGCATGGCTGCGATGGCATCTTAGGGCAAGTAGTATGATGCATGTTGATTGGCTGCTTTGCAGCCTTTCAAAATGCGCCAAAATACATGCCGAACGACGAACCCGAACCCGAACTTTTACGAAAAAGTTCGGGTTCGGGTCCGTGTCACGAACACCCCAAAATTCGGTACGGACCCGAACTATGCTCGAACTGTTCGCTCAACACTAGTCAAACTTCGAGAGTGGTGTCCTACGCTGCCCTACAAACTGGGACATGAAGCTAAGTATTTGGATGAGTGTATTTCTTGTGATCTGGCAGCAGGTACAGTTTCACCACGCCCAGGGCCACGGCCTCTGCGTGCACCATCAGTGAATGTCACAGATATTTAGGATGGGCAAACATTATACAGGAGAGGTAGCGCAGGTAATGCCGCTGTCAGCAAACAATTGTGCTGAATATCACAAATACTTAGGATGCACAAATGTAACACAACAGATGTAGTAGAGGTTGTGTCACTGTCAGCAGCGGCCAAATAATTGCACGCAATTTAGCTCAGTTTGGGCTAATAATATATATTGCAGTCAGATAAAAGGACTTAAAGGACTTTAAAAAGCAATTTTCGGTCTCTAACACCTTTCAAGACTAAACCCTGCTTAAAAAAAAAAAAAAAATTATGTCCCTACACTATCGGTCCCTTCTGCTGCAGCCCGTCCTGACTAAGACTGAGCTGAACCATGTGTTCCAGCTAGCAAAATCACTGTAATGCCAGTAACCAACATGGCTACGGCATTACAGTGAGTGCCAGTACTTACCCGCACTTTTATTGGCTGCATAGCAGGCAACAAACATGCGGGGAGGAGACTCGAGCATCACGATCCTCGAGTCTCCTCCCCGCACGTTCCAGCTAGCAAATCACTGTAATGCCAGTAACCAACATGGCTACGGCATTACAGTGAGTGCCAGTACTTACCCGCACTTTTATTGGCTGCGTAGCAGGCAACAAACGTGCGGGGAGGAGACTCAAGCATCACGATCCTCGAGTCAAAATGGTGTTCGGCCGAGCATGCTCGCCCAACACTAGTAAAGAGTTAACGCTACAGTGATATTATATCATGAAAGCAGGGCATTTAAGTAGAAGCATGCATTGATTTAATGATACAAAAGCCAACAACAGTGGTGGGTATACCCCCATAAAAAAGTGTCAATGTCTCAAAAACTCGTCATGTGACCTTGAGCATCAATTACAGCTCTGAGCTTGAAACTGACGTCTCATACTGTTCACAAGTCGATTTATTGTCTGCTGAGGCATGGCATCCCACTCATCTCGAAGGGCAGCCCTCAGGTCATCAATATTTTGGGGTACATAGTTACAAGCCTCTACACGGTGAAACAGCTGATCCCATAGGTTTTCAATGTAATTCAGGTCTGGATAAAATGAAGTCCACTCTATTTGAGGTACCCCAGTCTCCAGCAGCCATTCCTAATGATGAGACCTCAATAAAATTTGACCTGTGTTATTCATGCAGAAGCACAATGATTATTCAAGTTATTCTAGTAGAATAGGCTTGTCACTGTACAATTCGCAAAGTGAAGGGCAGTTCTGTATTGACTAGGCACACCTGCCCACACTGTAACACCACCACCACTAAAGGCAAACAATGTCTGATTCATAGCGCTCTCCTTGACGTCTCCAAAATCGTTTGTGGCCATAATTTCTGCTCACCGTGAATCGACTGCTCCCTGGACCATTCAAGACGATGACACCTGTGGTCAGGTACTCTTCAGGTAATCTAGCACGCAGACCACTCTGATGTAAATGGTTTCAAATGGTCTGACGTGACACTTAGGTGCCTCTCACCTCCCTTAACCCCTTAGTGATCACGCGCATTTTTTTACAATCACATTCCAAGAGCTATAACTTTTTGTTTTTTTCATCAATGTACCTGTATGAGGGCTTTTTTGTAGGACAAGTTATAGTTTTAATGAACCATTTTGGGTACATAAAATCATTGATTAACACTAGAGATGAGCGAACACCTGGATGTTCGGGTTCGAGAAGTTCGGCCGAACTTCCCGAAAATGTTCATGTTCGGGATCCGAACTCGATCCGAACTTTATCCAGAACCCGAACCCCATTGAAGTCAATGGGGACCCGAACTTTTGGGCACTAAAAAGGCTGTAAAATGTAGGTAAATGCCCATCAAACAAATGTGGAAAGGGAAATTAATTAAAATAAAATAAAATAAATAAAAATTAACCAATATCAATTGGAGAGAGGTTCCATAGCAGAGAATCATGCGTCACATCACCCACCACTGGAGAAGGCCCCTTTTAGTTATTTAGGCCCCAGCACCCAGACAGAGGAGAGAGGTCCCACACCAATGAATACGGCGTTATATCACCCACCAGTGGAGAAGGCCACTTTCAGTTATTTAGGCCCCAGCACCCAGACAGAGGAGAGAGGTCACACAGCAAGGAATTAGGCCTCATATCACCCACCACTGGAGAAGGCCACTTTCAGTTATTTAGGCCCAGCACCCAGACAGAGGAGAGAGGTCCCACAGCAAGGAATAAGGCGTCATGTCACACACCACTGGAGAAGGCCACTTTCAGTTATTTAGGCCCCAGCACCGAGATAGAGGAGAGAGGTCCCACAGCAAGGAATAAGGCGTCATATCACCCACCACTGGAGAAGGCCACTTTCAGTTATTTAGGCCCCAGCACCCAGACAGAGGAGAGAAGTCCCACACCAAGGAATAAGGCGTCATATCACCCACCACTGGAGAAGGCCACTTTCAGTTATTAAAGCCCAGCACCCAGACAGAGGAGAGAGGTCCCACAGCAAGGAATCGTGTGTCATATCACCCACCACTGGAGAAGGCCACTTCCAGATATTTAGGCCCCAGCACCCAGAGAGAGGAAAGAGGTCCCACAGCAAGGAATAAGGCGTCATATCACCCACCACTGGAGAAGGCCTTTCAGTTATTTAGGAAACAACACCCAGACAGAGGAGAGAGGTCCCACAGCAAGGAATAAGGCGTCATATCACCCACCACTGGAGAAGGCCACTTTCAGTTATTTAGGCCCCAACACCCAGACAGAGGAGAGAGGTCCCACAGCAAGGAAAAAGGTGTCATATCACCCACCACTGGAGAAGGCCACTTTCAGTTATTTAGGCCTCAACACCCAGACAGAGGAGAGAGGTCCCAAAGCAAAGAAAAAGGAGTCATATCACCCACCACTGGATAAGGCCACTTCCAGATATTTAGGCCCCAGCACCCAGACAGAGGAGAGAGGTCCCATAGCAAGGAATAAGGCGTCATATCACCCACCACTGGAGAAGGCCACTTCCAGATATTTAGGCCCCAGCAACCAGACAGAGGAGAGAGGTCCCACAGCAAGGAATAAGGCGTCATATCACCCAACACTGGATAAGGCCACTTCCAGATATTTAGGCCCCAGCACCCAGACAGAGGAGAAAGGTCCCACAGCAAGCAAAAAGGGGTCATATCACCCACCACTAGAGAATGCCATTTTCAGGTATTTAGGCCCAGCACCCAGACAGAGGAGAGAGGTCCCACAGCAAGGAATAAGGCGTCATATCACCCACCACTGGAAAAGGCCACTTTCAGTTATATAGGCCCAGCGCCCAGACAGAGGAGAGAGGTCCCACAGCAAGGAATAAGGCGTCATATCACCCACCACTGGAGAAGGCCACTTCCAGATATTTAGGCCCCAGCACCCAGACAGAGGAAAGAGGTCCCACAGCAAGGAATAGGGCGTCATATCACCAACCACTGGAGAAGGCCACATCCAGATATTTTGCCCACGGCACCCAGACAGAGGAGAGAGGTCGCATGGCAGAGTTTCAGGCTTCATGTCACCCACCATTGTAACAGGTTACTTTCAGTTATTTAGGCCCCGGCGCCCAGATTGAGGAGAGGTTCATTCAACTCTGGGTTGCACCGCAAAATCATGGTAAAGTTAAAAAAATGAGGATTCAATAAAGAAGTGCCCCGGAGTACAAGAACACATGGTTGAGGGGGAGGCAGTTATAAATGTATATTCTGTACAAGGGAGGGACAGGTCCTGTGGGATCCATGCCTGGTTAATTTTTATGAATGTCAGCTTGTCCACGTTTGCTGTGGACAGGCGGCTGCGTTTGTCAGTAATGACGCCCCCTGCCGTGCTGAATACAGTTCAGACAAAACGATGGCCGACGGGCCGGCCAGCACCTCCAAGGCATAAAAGGCTAGCTCTGGCCACGTGGACAATTTGGAGACCCAGAAGTTGAATGGGGCCGAACCATCAGTCAGTACGTGGAGGGGTGTGCAGACGTACTGTTCAACCATGTTAGTGAAATGCTGCCTCCTGCTAACACGTTCCGTATCAGGTGGTGGTGCAGTTAGCTGTGGCGTGGAGGCAAACCTTTTCCACATTTCTGCCATGCTAACCCTGCCCTCAGAGGAGCTGGCCGTGAGACAGCTGCGTTGGTGACCTCTTGCTCCTCCTCTGCCTTCGCCATGGGCTTCCACCTGTTCCCCTGTGACATTTGGGAATGCTCTCAGGAGCGCGTCTACCAGCGTGCGCTTGTACTTGCGCATCTTCCTATCACGCTCCAGTGCAGGAAGTAAGGTGGGCACATTGTCTTTGTACCGGGGATCCAGCAGGGTGGCAACCCAGTAGTCCGCACACGTTAAAATGTGGGCAACTCTGCTGTCATTGCGCAGGCACTGCAGCATGTAGTCGCTCATGTGTGCCAGGCTCCCCAGAGGTAAGGACAAGCTGTCATCTGTTGGAGGCGTATCGTCATCGTCCTCCGTATCCCCCCAGCCACGCACCAGTGATGGGCCCGAGCTGTGTCGGGTGCCACCCCGCTGTGAACCTGCTTCATCCTCATCCTCCTCCTTATCCTTCTCGTCCTCCAGTAGTGGGCCCTGGCTGGCCACATTTGTACCTGGCTTCTTCTGTTGCAAAAAACCTCCCTCTGAGCCACTTCTAACAGACTGGCCTGAAAGTGCTAAAAATGACCCCTCATCCTCCTCCTCCTCCTGGGTCACCTCCTCTTCCATCATCGCCCTAAGCGTTTTCTCAAGGAGACATAGAAGTGGTATTGTAATGGAGGCCCAATCATTGGTGGTGAAGTGGTGCTGTTCCGCAGTGCGACTGACGCGTGCATGCTGCAGCTGAAACTCCACTATGGCCTGCTGCTGCTCTCACAGTCTCTCCAGTATGTGCAAGGTGGAGTTCCACCTGGTGGGCACGACGCATATGAGGCGGTGAGAGAGAAGGCTGAAGTTCCGCTGTAGCGCTAACAGGCGAGCAGTGGCAGGATGTGAACGCCGGAAGCGCGCACAGATGGCCCGCACTTTATGCAGCAGCTCTGACATGTCGGGGTAGTTGTGAATGAACTTCTGCACCACCAAATTCAGCACATGCGCCAGACAAGGGAAGTGCAACAAACCGGCTAGTCCCAGTGCTGCGACGAGATTTCGCCCATTATCGCACACCACCAGGCCGGGCTTGAGGCCCACCGGCAGAAACCACTCGTCGGTCTGTTGTTCAATACCCCGCCACAACTCCTGCGCGGTGTGGGGCCTGTCGCCCAAACATATGAGTTTCAAAATGGCCTGCTGATGTTTACCCTGGGCTGTGCTGAAGTTGGTGGTGAAGGTGTGTGGCTGACTGGATGAGCTGGTGGAAGCAGAGGAGGAGGAAGCCGAGTAGGAGGAGGAGGCTACAGGAGGCAAAGAATGATGCCCTGCGATCCTTGGCGGCGGAAGGACGTGCGCCAAGGAACACTCCGCCTGGAGCCCTGCCGCCACTACATTTACCCAGTGTGCAGTTAGGGAGATATATTTTCACTGGCCATGCTTACTGGTCCATGTATCTGTGGTTAGGTGGACCTTGCCACAGATGGCGTTGCGCAGTGCACACTTGATTTTATCGGATACTTGGTTGTGCAGGGAAGGCACGGCTGTCTTGGAGAAGTAGTGGCGGCTGGGAACAACATACTGTGGGACAGCCATGGACATCAGCTGTTTGAAGCTGTCTGTGTCCACCAGCTTGAATGACAGCATTTCAAAGGCCAGTAGTTTAGAAATGCTGGCGTTCAGGCCCAGGGCTCGAGGGTGGCTAGGTGGGAATTTTCGCTTTCTCTCCAAGGTTTGTGAGATGGAGAGCTGAACGCTACCGTGTGACATGGTGGAGATGCTTGGTGACGCAGGTGGTGTTGGCGGTGGCACATCCTCTGTTTTTTGGGCGGCAGGTGCCAACATTCCTCCCGAGGCGGAGGAAGAGGCCGAGGCAGCAGCAGAAGAGTGAGCAGGGGAAGCCAGAGTGAGTTCCTTGCTTTTAAGGTGTTTACTCCACTGCAGTTCATGCTTTGCATGTCGATGCCTGGTCATGCAGGTTGTACTAAGGTTCAGAACGTTAATGCCTCGCTTCAGGCTCTGATGGCACAGCATGCAAACCACTCGAGTCTTGTCATCAGCACATTGTTTAAAGAAGTGCAATGCCAGGGAACTCCTTGGAGCTGCCTTTGGGGTGCTCGGTCCCTGGTGGCGGTGGCCAGTAGCAGGCAAACTCTCTTGGCGGCGGCTGTTCTGCTTTTGCCCCCTGCTCCCTCTTTTGCTACGCTGTTGGCTCGGTCTCACCACTGCCTCTTCCTCTGAACTATGAAAGTCAGAGGCACGTCCTTCATTTCATCTGGGGTCTAGGACCTCATCATCCCCTGCATCGTCTTCCACACAGTCTTCCTCCCTGACCTTCTGTCCGGTCTGCACACTGCAGAAAGACGCAGCAGTTGGCACCTGTGTTTCGTCATCATCAGAGACGTGCGGACTCCGATGAGGTGGTATTCCCATGTCCTCATCGTCAGGAAACATCAGTGGTTGTGCATAAGTGTATTCTATGTCTTTCACCACTGGGGAAGGGCTAGGTGGATTCCCTTGGGAAACCCTGCCAGCAGAGTTTTCAAACAGCATAAGAGACTGCTGCATAACTTGAGACTCAGACAGTTTCCCTGATATGCATGTGGGTGGTGTGACAGACTGATAGGCTTGGTTTTCAGGCGCCACCTGTGCGCTTTCTGCAGAAGACTGGGTGGGAGATAATGTTGTGAACGTGCTGGATCCACTGTCGGCCACCCAATTGACTAGCGCCTGTACCTGCTCAGGCCTTACCATCCTTAGAACGGCATTGGGCCCCACCAAATATCGCTGTAAATTCTGGCGGGTACTGGAACCTGAGGTAGTTGGTTCACTAGGACGTGTGGCTGTGGAAGAATGGCCACGTCCTCTCCCAGCACCAGAGGGTACACTAACATCACCACGACCGCGTCCGCATCCCTTACTAGATGTTTTCCTCATTATTACCGTTCACCAAGCACCACAATAAGAAAAAAAATATTTGGCCCAATGTATTGATTTCAAATTCAGGCCTATTCTTACAGGCACCTAACACTATCTGCCTATTTATTTATGTAGCGTATTACAGTAATCCAGGCACAGCAGTAACCACTTATTTAGGGGAATATCTCTTTTAGGGCTAGTATTTAGGCCATGGATGAAAGGTATTCTTTTATGGACAGATTTACACTTGGAGATGCACAGTAGTGTGTGAAAAAATATGTAGGATTATGCCTTCAGCAATTGTATTTTAACACTTTGTGTAATATACCTTTTAACGGACAGAAATACAATGGGAGATGCACGGTAGCGTGTGAAGTTATTGAGGATGACCCTCTCAGCACTTGTATATACACCTTGAGTGCAAAATACCCTTTTACGGACAGATTAACACTTGGCCTGCAACAGCTGGAACACCAGATGCAGGGTATTGCTATATTGGCAAGTGAATTTCACCCCAGAACAAAATATATGTTTTGGCGAACACTATTATACTTTGCCAGCCACTGCTGGGACACTAGAATCAGGGTAATGCTATTTTGGCAATTGAATTTCACCCCAAAACAAAATGTGTTTTGGCGGACACTATTATACTTTGCCAGCCAGTGCTGGGACACCAGATTCAGGGTATTGCTATTTTGGCAAGTGAATTTTATCCCAGAACAAAATATATGTTTTGGCGGACACTATTATACTTTGGCAGCCAGTGCTGGGACACCAGATTCAAGGTATTGCTATTTTGGCAATTGAATTTCACCACAGAACAAAATATATGTTTTGGCAGACAATATTATACTTTGCCAGCCAGTGCTGGGACATTGGCAGTTGAATTTCACCCCAGAACAAAATATACCCTGTTACGGACAGATTTAAACTAGGCCAGCCAGTGCTGGGACACCAAATTCAGGGTATTGCTATTTTGGCAATTGAATTTCACCCCAGAACAAAATATACCCTGTTATGGACAGATTTAAACTAGGCCTGCAACTGCTGGAACACCAGATTTAGGGTATTGCTATTTTGGCAATTGAATTTCACCCCAGAACAAAATATATGTTTTGGCGGACACTATTATACTTTGCCAGCCAGTGCTGGGACACCAGATTCAGGGTATTGCTATTTTGGCAATTGAATTTCACCCCAGAACAAAATATATGTTTTGACAGAAACACACTCTGTGCAGCCTAAAAACCAGTGAGCAATTAACTAGCAGAAGTTGAATCATTCACAGCTGTAGATCGATCAGTTCATTAGGTGCTGTTGCTGACTTTTCCCTGCCTAATCTTGCCCTCACAGAAGCTGCTTCCTCTCCCTAAACTAATCAGATTAGTGTGACGTGCGGCGCTACGTGACTCCAGCTTAAATAGAGGCTGGTTCACATGCTGCACTTGACCAATCACAGCCATGCCATTAGTTGGCATGGCTGTAATGGCTTCTTAGGGCAAGAAGTAAAATGCTAGCTGATTGGCTGCTGTGCAGCCCTTTAGAAAGCGGGAAGAAATCGCAGCACAACGAACCCAAACTTTTTTGAAAATGTTAGGGTCCGGGTCCATGTCCCGAACACCCCAAAATTCGGTACGAACCCGAACTATGCTCGAACTGTTCGCTCAACACTAATTAACACCAGCAATCTAGTTAAACCCCTTTGTTTATGTCAGTAACATGTCATATTGGTGGCCACTAAGTAGTTAAATATGCCTGGAGTTGTGTAGCATTCATTATCCATTCTGCAAGGCATTGTTAACAATAAAGCAGTCATCAGTGTGGGATGTGGTCAAAGAACACCCACTTCTATGCCTTTCTTTGACTCTTCCAATCTCTCTGTATCTCTATTGCAACCTGTTGATGACACTTCCATCTGAGAACATTGTGCTTGAAGTTTGCAGTGGTGAGGTACTGTTGATCAAAGGTGTGGTCTTGGTATCATGATGTCAAAATGTGAACAGCATGATGAGGAGGCCTGTTTAAATACCAATTTTTATTTTAACCAGGACATTTTTTGGTTGATTCATGGATGAAACACCTGTATTTTGCTATTAAGCTCCATGTTATAGAACAGCAGGTTGTGCAAAAAGTATTGAAACACTGAACAGTTGGACATTCAAAAGTTTAGAGAAGGTCACATTAAGCTCACCTGTAAAGGTTAGAGTGCATCCTGAAATTTCACCCACAAGCCAAATATTCCTAACTTTATGTGAGTAGTGTATATGTCTCGATCAGAAACCTCCGATGTCTTTGTAAAATAAATTATACTTTTATTGCATGATATCATTGGATATCATTGGAGTGCAGTGATTTCTCTTCACTTCTGAAAATAACCATAAAACACAAAATCAGCATGGGTATATGAATAATTATTGGCTTTGTCCAGCTAACCCTATGAGGCAGTAAGTTCCAGAATGGACCAGAGGAAGGCTGTGGATGTTGTCTATTTGAACTTTATAAATTTATTTGATACTGTAGCACATAAAGTGCCTTGAAAAAGTATTCATACCCCTTGAACTATTCCATGTTTCTTTCACATTTCGGCCACAAATTAAAATGTATTTTATTAGGATTTTATGTAATAGACCAACACAAAATAGCATGTGTGAAGTGAAAAGAGAATGTTACACGGTTCTCAAAATGTTTTATAAATAAAAATCTGAAAACTGTGACATGAATTTGTATTCAGTCCCCTGTATTCTAATACCCCTAAGTAAAATCCAATGTGACCAATTGCCTTCAGAAGTCACCGAATAAGTAAATAGAGTCCACCTTTGTGTAATTTATTCTCAGTGTAACTAAAAGCTGTTCTGTGAAGGCCTCAGAGGATGGTTAATGAACATTAGTGATCAAACAGCATCATGAAAACCAAGGAACAGGTCAGGGATATAGTTGTGGAGAAGCATAAAGCAGAGTTAGGTTATAAAAAAATATCCCAGGCTCTGAACATCTCACTGAGTACAGTTTGATTCATCATCCGAAAACGGAAGGAGTGTGGCACAACTGCAAACCTACCAAGACATGGCTCTCCATCTAAACTGACAGAAAAGGCAAGGAGAGCACAAATTACAGAAGCAGCCAGCCAATGGTCACTTTGGAGGAGCTGCAGAGATCCACAGCTAAGGTGGGAAAATCTGTCCACAGGACAACTATTAGTCATGTATGCCACAAATCTTGCCTTTTATGGAACATTTTTTATGGCACATTTTTCTGATAAATTAGGTTATATGTGTATTTACACCATATATTTTCTTAATTACTGTCACTAATCATGTTTCAACAATTTGTTGCCAAGAAATCTTTTTACATATTTTATCTTCTTATACGGCGTAAGTTTATGATTATGAATATGTGATTAAACTTTTCACTGCATGACACTCTTTACACTTTATTTGGGTGGCACTTGCACTTTATTCACCACTTTTTTATATGTTTTACGTCTTATGTATATATTATTGTCCTTACACTCATTTATTTATCTATTTATTATTTGTCATTGATGTAGACAAAATGCATGATAAAATGACATGAGCGCTACATATGCTGTATTCCCCATTGGTTTTATATATAAAATAATCCTCTTATGTTTATATATGAGTGTGGTCCAGATGGACTGTTAACCTGATGTAAACCATGTTATTATAAACCTCCGCTCTGCATAGTTGCCCCGTCTAGGCATTATAGGTATTGGCGGTGATGCGATGCGTTCCATACTGGAACGCAGACGCGTCACTTCCGGTACGTCACTTCCGGCCTGCGGCGCGTGCGTTCCATGGTGGAGCCCACGCATCGCTTCCTGCCAGGAACGGACGCCACTGATGAACCATCAACAGGTGTGTTAGCTAGATTAGTTACATGTATGGCTATATAAGGTTAGAAGTGGGGAGAATGGAAGTATACACGATCCCTTGAAAAAGCCAGGAGGGTGAAACGCGCGTCTGGACACGGGCAGTGCAGCGCTAGAGAGTGACATCAGGTACGTATTATATGGGTTATCGGCTATTCTAATCCCACTGATGTTGTTATGCAGCTACTAGCATTTTGCTTAAGCTCCATTGGATGTATGGCATATGTTACAACAGATTGTGCCAAAATCGACACTAGCACCCCATGTATGATGCTATTGACTTTTATTTCTATACTCTGATGTCACACTACGCTAGACAATCACCCCCGTGAGGGTTTGTTATCCTTTGTGTTTTTGCACCACCAACCATATATATACATGCTTTTACATTGTTTGGACTTTTTATATTATGCAATAAAGATATTTATTTATTTTGATACAACCCGGTATTGCTGTTTTGTGTTATCTGTTGAAGGGAGTCCGGGATTTGGAGCGACTATCCCACGCTCATATTTGGTATTTTTTATGGAAGAGTGGCAAGAAGAAAGCCATTTTTGAAAGCAAGCTATAATAAGTAGGGGGCACAAAAAACATGCGAAAGAGGGTGCTATGGTCAGATAAGACCGAAGTTGAACTTTCTGACCTAAATGCAAAATGCTATGTCTGCGGGAAACTAACACTGTGCATTACCCTGAAAGCACCATCCCCACCTTGAACATGGTGATGGGAGCATCATGTGGTGGGGATGCTTTTCTTCAGCAGGAATTGGGAAGCTGGTTAGAATTGATGGGAAGATGGATGGAGCTAAATACAGGGCAATCCTGTGGGAAAACCTGGTAGAGGCTCCAAAAAAGACTGGGGCGAGGGTTCACCTTCCAGCAGGACAACCCAAAACATATAGCCAAAGCTACAATGGAATGGTTTATATTAAAGCATTTCCATGAGTTAGACCTAAATCCCATAAATAATTGGTGACAAACATGTGAAAATGGCTGTTTTTGGACTCTAGTCATTCAATCTGATTTAGCTTGAGTTATTTTGCCAAGAAGAATGGGGAA
This sequence comes from Bufotes viridis, assembly GCA_033119425.1. NCBI lineage: Eukaryota > Metazoa > Chordata > Amphibia > Anura > Bufonidae > Bufotes > Bufotes viridis. The sequence goes on from CM065591.1 coordinate 347,461,256, forward strand.
AAATTTCAGCCTATAGATATGCAAAACTGGTAGAGATATACCCCAAAAGACTTGCAGCTATAATTGTAGTGAAAGTTGGTCCTACAAAGTATTTACTCAGGGGGGCTGAATACAAATGCAGTCCACACTTTCCAGATTTTTTTTTTGTTAAAAATTTTGAAAACTATGTATCATTTCCTTTTGACTTCCCACCTACTTGCTACTTTGTTTTGGGCTATCACATAACATTCCAATAAAATACATTTGAGTTTGTTAGCATAAGGGGTGTGATTACTATTTCAAGGCACTGTAAAAGGCTACCAACTGAAGATTTTTATATCCAGGCTTGTAAACATGACAAGAGGACATCCTTTACACTAGAGGAAAGGAGATTGCACCATCAACAGAGATGGGCATGATGTACTGTAAGAACAGTGAGATTGTGAAACTCTATGCCACAGAATTTAGTGATGGTTGATTCTTGAACAAGTTCAAGAAGGGCCTGGATGCCCTTTTAGAGCAAATATATTGCTGGTTATGGGTACTAGATTTTTAGGAGATGGATGCAGGAATTTATTTTAATTGAATTATATGGACTTGGGAATACATTTTTCTCCTCTAATTTGGAGCAACTTACATAAGCCTCATAGGGTTTATTTTCCTGCTAGCTCAGCATGGAAGCATTATAGATTGAACTTGATGGACCTATGTCTTATTCCAACTTTATAATAAATGAGGGAACTGCAGTCTTAAAGATGTCTCAATAAACAAACTGAATTGTCTTTTTTTTGCTCTGTGTTGTCCATTCTTCCTGCCAGGGTACTTCTTGCTAAGGTGCTTTCATCAGATTTGGGAAAGGAAATGTTCACAACGTATTTCAACTCTCACTTGTTTTAAGAAAAAATCCTGTAATAGATCTACAGATCTTTTAAATAGGTTGTAAAAAGGGCCTTGGCAAAAAAACACTGTTGAAAAACATGGAAACCTATAGGAAAATTGTAGCTTTCTGGTCCTGAAACCTCCATATATCTGTAATCAAACAGCGTATTGTCACATAGTCTTTCAATATATGACAATATATGAACTTTAAGGTAGTTATAAACTGTCTAACAAAAACTTTAAATATAGGATAAGTAGATAAGTAGATAAGATAGTAGATGTTACATAACTAACAGTAAAACTTTTAATAGCTAATGTATTAGTCTTTCAATCCAACCACTACCAACCTACAAAACTAAACAGCATAGAGGTCAAGCTCACCCAGAAATCAAATAAATATTTTATTCATTTTAAGAAACAAAGTAAAATGTGCATTTTTGAGTTGGTTTAAGAAAAGCACACAATATAATCAATTGCTCAACTCTCCATCAAGAGCACTGAGCTGCTACTTTTTTCTATCTTAACCTAATAAGGGTACTTTCACACTAGCGTTTAAGTCTTCCGGTATTGAGTTCCCTCATAGGGACTTAATACCGGGGAAAAACGTTTCAGTTTTGTCGCCATTCATTGTCAATGGGGACAAAACTGAACTGAACATAACGTAATGCACCAAAATGCATTCAATTCCGTTAAGTTGCATTCCCAGACCGGAGAGCAAACCGCAACATGTTGCATTTTGCTTTCCCTCCTGGGATGCGGAAGTAAAATGGATCCGGCACTACCCCAATGCAAAACAAGTGGGACGGATCAGTTTTCTCTGCCACAATCGAAAACTGATCCATCCCCCATTGACTTTAAATGGAGTTAATTACGGATCCGTCTTGGCAATGTTAAAGATATGTTAAAGATAATACATCCAAATCCGTTCATGGCGGATAAAGTATCACCAAAAACCATATTGTTTTGCAGACTAGCACTTACAATTAATTTGAAATTAATTTAAATTTTTGAGCAGGAAAATCAAGAACTATCAAGCCTACCTCATGTTGCTATAGAACTTCTGCTCTCACTCCCTTTGCATCAGTAATAATATATCAATTACCCCACAGAGCAGCCACTTCTTTCCTACTGGGTCATCCCCAGGCAGAAGTCTCTTGTACTAATGGAAAATTCCGCTCTGTACCTCTCAAATGTGACAGCTATAAAACATTTAACACCATCTTTTACATTTTACTTTTAATGTGCATCACACAAAAAGACATGCTTGCAAAATGCTACAAAAACAAGATTCTAAGTTATTGCTCCCTTGCTAGCATTTTCATTCATTTTTTAATGGATTTATGTCTGTAAATTGCATACTCTTCTTTTCATAAAATAACAAGTTATGCATCTTTATACTATGCTCAAATGTATATTGAAAAAATAAATTGATTTTCATCTTGTGCGATATACTAAATCATCTAAAAATAATTCTGTTTTTTTCTGACAAAGAACGTTGTTAGCATTGAATTTAGCAGTAGATAACACTATCCAGCTTATTATAGCCCTCAATTTCTTTGAGCAATTTAAAAATGCCTTCCTGCTTAGAATATGAATCCATTGTATGGACATTGAAAAGATTTCATCTTTTTTTTATTTTAAGGATCAGTCAATGCAAAATTTGCAAAAAGTGCTAACATTAAAAACATGCAAACTGAGTGTCAATATTTATTCCTTACAGTACTAGCACTATATGACGATAATAAACATTATTAGTGTCTTCTACATATATAAATATACTGTATGTTTCTAGTGATTTAGACCACCATAACACTACACTTTAAATTTCAAATAATGCCTGAACATTACTACTGAACCAATGGTGTTGCTAGGTCTTAGACCACCAGTTGTTACTAGAGATGAGCGAATCGAAGCTGACGAAGTGTAATTCAATCTGAATTTCAGGAAAAAAGGATTTGTAATTTTTCCTAACACGACGGCTACAATGGCGGCTATAATGGCGGCTACACGTGTGAGGACATGGGGCAAGGAACTCTGGGAAGGCGGGATGACCCATAATGACATGCATGCAGTAATAAGCAGCCAGCCAGCCCTGAGATGTCACAGCCCTATAAATACGGCGGCCATCTTAGATCCTGCCATTCACAATCGTACTTTGTTCAGGGACAGACGTGTATGCAGGCACTAGAGAGAGTGAAATAAAAACTAATTGTTAAAAAAAAAAAAGGAAAGAAGAGATTTACTAGTGCAGGGAAAGGTTAGGGAGAGGAATCATTTCACAGGCAGGGAGAAACATTTGCAGATGCTAGGGAGAGTCATAGGAAAATCCTCATTGAGAAAAAAAGTGATTTACCAGTGCAGGGAAACATTACTTGGAGATCCAGATAGTCTCATAATACAGCTCTGTGATTCCAGCAACTAGTTATTGGAATGCAAATGATATGTTGAAAAGCCTTTAGTGGCTTTTATCTGTGGAAAAAGATAAATATATACACAGGTCACTTTTGTTGTTTTTATCCCCTAAAATCATTTGCAGTCTTTTCTGGTGAAAGAGTGTAGGGCGGTATTTCAGTAATACACAAAAAATATAAATGCACTGCACGTTTGCAGTCATGTCTGGTGAAAGCATATAGGGTCATATTTAGTACTAGAGGAAAAATCTATAAGCACTTCACTATTTAATTGTATTATTGTTAAAGCGTATAGTGGCCATTTTCCATCCAACAAGAAATATATATTCTAGGTTCACTTCTGCAGTTATTTTTGGTGAAAGGGTATTGGGACCTATTACAGTAAAAAAAAAGAAAAATATATATACGCACTGCAGTGTTGCATGATTTTTGTTGAAAGCGTATAATGGGCATATTTCATTCAAAAAAGAAAAATATAACCGCACTGCACGTTTGCAGTCATTTCTGGTGAAAGTGTATAGGGTCATATTTTAGTACTACAAGAAAAATATATACTCGCTTCACTATTTAATTGTTTTCTGGTTAAAGGGTATAGTGGCATTTTTCCATCCAACAAGAAATATATATTCTCGGGTCACCGGGTCACTTGTGCAGTTATTTCTGGTGAAAGGGTATAGGGACTTATTACAGTAAAAAAAGAAAAATATATATACGCACTGCACTGTTGCAGTGATTTCTGTTGAAAGTGTATAGGGCCTTATTTTATTAAAAAAATAAAAATACATACGCACTGCACTGTTGCAGTTATTTCTGGTGAATGCGTATAGGCTCATATTTCAGTACTACAAGAAAAATATATACTCACTTAACTCGGGTCACTTGTGCAGTTACTTAAGGTGAAAGAGTATAGGGGCCTATTAAAGTAAAAAAAAGAAAAAAATATATATACGCACTGATGTGTTGCAGTGATTTCATTTGAAAGCGTATAGGGGTGTATTTCATTCAAAAATGAAAAATATATACGCACTGCAATTTTGCTGATATTTACAGTGAAAGTGTATAGGGTCATATTTTAGTACTAAAAAATATATATAGTTTTCTGGTTAAAGCGTATAGTGGCCTTTTTTCGTCCAACAAGAAATATATATTCTCGGGTCACTTCTGCAGTTATTTTTGGTGAAAGGGTATAGGGCCGTATTATAATAAAAAAAGAAAAATATATATACGCACTGCAATGTTGCAGTTTTTTTTCTGGTGAAATAGTTTAGGCTCGTATTTTAGTACAACAAGAAATCTATATACTCAGTGCATTTCCCCAGTTAATTGTGGTGAAAACGCTTAATGACTTATTTCAGTACAAAAAAAATATATATATTCATCGCTTTTAGGGCTGTTTTAAATTCCGTTTAATGTGTTTAGTTGATCTACAATTATCAGGCAGAGATGTGCCAGGCCATGCACAGAGGAGTGGCAGAGGCCTGAATGTTTCTGGCTCAAGCAGAGGTCACAGCAGAGTAAGGAGTCATGGCAGTAGTAGTCGTAGTGAGAGGCCTGAGCTCCTGATGTCATCTACCGTTCGTGTCTTGACCAACCCAGCGGTTCTTGATTGGTTAACTCGGTCATCCAATTTATACCAAGTGACATCAGAAACCCCCAGCCAACAGTCAGTGTGTTCGTCAGATACAACCCTCAGTTGGCATGGCCTGGCAGCAGGCCCTGTGCCCTCACCTGTGCTCAACATGCCTCCGGCCTTTTCTGTTCCCTCTCCATGAGAACTACTACATGCAGTGGGCTCAGTTTCACTTTTCGGCGAGAAAGAGCTACTAGAGAACAGTCAGCAGCTACTGCACAGCCAATATGTGGAGGAGACATCCGCTGATTCCTCTGCTAGGCGTGCAAGTAATGATGTGTAGAGTGGCATGGAAGCTTGTGTTGCGAGTGGTCAGGCTCCTTACACAGAGGCCGTTGAGGAGGACATCAGTGATGTGCAGACATTACTCGATGATGATAAAGCCGATCGCACTTGGTAGCCGCATGAAAAAGGGGCTTTGTCATCATTAAGAGAAGAAGGTGGAAGCTTGCCCGTCAGGCAGCGGCAGAGGCAGCAAGTTGCTAGTGTGGCCAGGAGTCAGCAGGGTGGCAGCAGTGGGAGGTCGGGAGCCAAACAGGCATGGGGTAGACCACCTGCTTTGCAGCAGCCTACCTGCCTGGAAAGCAGTGGTGCATGGGTTCACAGAAGCACCATTCGCAGACAGCCAGTGAGCAGTGTTGGGGGGAAAATAAGGTACTCGGTTTATTAAAGTTGCATTCATCCCGCACTTTAATTTTTAGTGTATGTCAAATAAAAGTGATGCTTTATAATAACCTGGGTCAAGATAGGTTTACTGCCCGTCTGGGCATCTGTTGAATAATATTTGAGACAGCAGTATGCGCGCAAACATCCAACGGCTCAGAAGCTGAACGTGCTCCTGCCCCAGTTGCTGGTGCTTCAATCCCTCCCTTTTCAAGTGATGGGCTCTGCATCTTTCAGAGAACTGATGGCTTTTGCCGAGCTGAGGTGGAGAGTCCCAAGCAGTCATTTATTTGCCAAAAAGGCAGGACCAGCCCTGCACACACTATGTAGAACAGAAGGTGGGCAAGTCCTTGAGCCTGTCAGTGTCTGCCAAAGTGCATGGCAGCGCAGACGTTTTGAGCTGTAACTAAGGTCAGGGACAATACATGTCCTTTATGGCCCACTGGGTGAATTTAGTTCCTGCACAGCCACACCAGCCACTTGGATAGGTTACACCGCTTCCGCCTCCACGTTGTCACTCTATTGGTCCTGCGGCAATGTCCGCCTCTTCCTCCTCATCCTCCACCATGTCCTCAGCCTCCACTGCAGGGAAAAGTCACAGTGCCCCTCCAGCATACCACATGTGTAGGGCACGGAGGTTCTGCATCTGGTTTGCCTTGGTGAACAGAGTCACACAAGGAAGAAACTGCTCAGTGTGATGCATCAAGAAATCAAATCCTGGCTTTCTCCAGGACAACTGAAAATGCTGACCGGCAACGGGAAGAACATGGTGTCGGCACTGCGTCAAGGAAGGCTGAGCCATGCGCCCTGCATGGTATATGTGTTCAATCTGCTTGTCAAGTGGTTCCTGAAGTCTTCCACCCACCTGCAAGACATACTAAAAATGGTCAGGACACTTTGCATGCACTTTGCATGCACTTCAGCCACTCGTATACCGCAAAGCAAACCCTCCTTGAGCTGCAGCGGCATAACAGCATCCCCCAACATAGGCTGATATGCAAAGTTTCCATCTGTTGGAATTCCACCCTCCATATGTTTGACCGACTATACAAAAAGAGAAAGGCCATCAGCGATTTCTTGATGATGCAAGCGGATAGGAGAACTCCCCTGTGTAACTTCGATGTCAGCCAGTGGTAGCTCATGCATGACACCTGCAGTTTGCTCAGGCCCTTTGAGGATGCCATGTTATTTGTCAGGTATGAATAACGTCATTCCACTGCTTCATGTCCTTGAACAGATGGTGATAACAATGGCTGGTCAGGGGACAAGAGACATGGCACCTTGATCTCACGGCCACATGAGCCCTATGGGAGCTGAACTGGAAGAGGAAAAGAAGAGGGAGGAGGGCATTAGATGAGAGGCAATATGTAGCCAAATGGGTTGTTTTTCTAATCAGCTGACAGGACAGGAGGAGCAGGAGCAGCCAAAGGAACTACAGGGCATTGAGGAAGATGAGACAAAGGACCCCAACACACCATGGCAGTATGCAGTGGAGATGGAAGCAGGGATTCCCTCCGAGTCACTTGCACAAATGAGATGATGCATGCTCACTTGCTTGCGTAGTGACAGCCGAATTGTCACCATTCGGCAGAGGGATGGCTTCTGTCTATCCACCTTGTTGGACCCTCACTAATGGTCCAAAATGGGGGCATTTTTTACACCCACCAAGAAGGAGGACAAACTGAACTACTACAGAGACATCCTATGTAGTCAGTTGGCCACTGCCTATCTGCACCATCGCCATAATTGCCCCAATAAGAACTCGCCTGTCCACCCAAAATGTGGAGAGACTGACCTTTGTCAAGATTAATCAGGTGTGGATCAGCCAGGATTTCCAACCACCAATTCCTGATGCGTCAGACTAGATCATCCATGGTGCCCCAACAACACTTTGATACAAGAGACCGGTTTCTTCAGACTACCTGCATCAGCTACTACTTTGATGCTGCAATCCGCCTGATGCCACACATTTGATGCCAAGTGATCCTTATTCCATCCACCTTCGTCATCGGGTACTGGTATTGCCACCCAACCACCCCACTCTGTTACCGGGTCACTTTGTGGTCTCCTGATGCAGATGCTGCTGCCATCTCCAAACTATGTCACCTTGCCACTCTGTGGTATCCTCTTGCTGCTGCCATATCCACACTATGTCACCTTGCTACTCCGTGGTATCCTCCTGATGCTGCTGCCATCTCCACATTATAGAAAAAGAGGACCTCAACCGCACTATGTTCGTTCGGGTAGCAAATGGACAAAAGGCGCAATTCACAACCCGAGATCGGATACAAAGTCTTTTTATTTGACAACGCGTTTCGGGGTGCTCAAGACCCCTTTATCAAGTCTAAAAAACATAGTTGGTAAAATATACATATTCATAGAAATGGAACAAATAGATAAAAACTAATTAGTATAACAACAATGGATCGTTTAAAAAAAAAAATATATATATATATATATATATATATATATATATATATATATATATAACACGAAAAACAATATGGTGGTAAATATATCTTCACATGTTTTATCCTCTACTCAAATTAATGTTTTGGGAAAGGGTTTGAGTTTTTGTCCTAATACACATACAGATTGGTTAAAGGTAGAGTCTGACCTGTACCAATCTTTTAGAAGACTTAAACTTAAAGTTTGGTTCTCCACACATGTGAAGGATAGGACTAACATAAGATCTTCTGAAATGGATCTTACTGACTTGGATCTATTTCGTACCAGTGACTTTATTCCTCCATCAACTGCTGCAATTGATGTTTTTATACAAGCAGTATTGAGGGACATTGGCACATTAAATGAGTCTGACAAAAAGGTTTTTTCGTCATCCCAATATGTCTAAGTGTAAATGGGAAGCTCTGGGTGCTCTGGTCCATGACCACAGCATCACCATTAAACCCGCAGACAAGGGGGGTGCTGTTGTGGTCATGGACACAGGGCAGTACATAGCTGAGGCCATGCGTCAACTTTCTGACAATAGTGTGTACATGAGACTCGGTGGGGACCCCAGGTGGGATATTGAGAGGAAAATTAAGGCTATTTTATCAGAATGGATTTCTGCCGGTTTGATTGATATTCAAACCAGAGATTTTCTCATAATTGATCATCCTATCACTCCAATGTTGTATCTACTTCCTAAGATACATAAAAGTTTAGAACAACCACCTGGGAGACCTATCGTGTCCGGAAAAGGATCATTGTTGAACAATATTTCCATATTTCTTGATAAAATACTGAGGAAATATGCCACTTCTGCTACTTCTTACATAGAAGATACATCTGATTTTTTGAGAAAAGTATCCAATATATGCATACCTGAGGGTGTAATCCTGGCCTCCTTTAACATTGTGAGTCTATATACATCTATTGAACATCGCTTTGGGCTGGATGTAGTAAAGAGAGCACTACATGGCTCGCGATGGTCCGAGGATTGTCAGGATTTCATCCTGAAATTGTTGCATCTGGTTCTTACTTTTGTTTGGGGACTTTTTTTATTTAAAGTTGAAGGGGACCGCCATGGGATCAAATGTGGCGCCCACTTACGCAAACATGGTGGTCTCCTTCCTTGAGGAAGCACACATCTATGTATCGCCCCACTTCTCACATGTCATGAGGTGGTGGCGATACATAGATGATGTTTTTTTTGATTTGGCTGGGCACAGAAGGAGAACTCCTTAGTTTTTTCGGGTTTCTAAACACTATCAATGAGGATATCAAATTTACCCTAGATTATTCATGTGATAGGATTCATTTCCTGGACACCACCGTCTCAATCAAAGACGGTTGTATTCATACTGAGGTATACACTAAAAACACGGATAGGAATACTTTACTGCAATTTGATAGTGCCCATCCAAGAGCTATGGTCAAATCACTACCTTTGAGTCAGTTCATGCGAGTAAAACGCATTGTGAATGACGATACGATATTACAATCTTCCTTTAATACGATGAGTGGGGCATTCAAACAAAGGGGGTATCCCACCTCTTTACTCAACTCCCACATTGACAGAGTAGATTCCTTTACTAGACAGGAATTATTGGAGAAGAAACAACATACAACTAGATCCCCCAAACACATGAACCGTATTCCTCTAGTGACTACCTACACAGAGAAAAGTCATCATATTCGGGACATTGTATATAAGCATTGGTCAATTTTGCAAAGTGGACATGACAAAATAAATGAATTCAAATCCTTACCACTGATGTCTTACCGACGCCCAAAAAATCTTAGGGATCAAGTAGTACACACGGACATAGGCCCTCAAAAGAAGCTTGGTCAACAGCTCTTGCATGTACAGAAAAAGGGCTGTTTCCCATGCTTAAATTGTGTCAACTGCCAATACATGACTAGGGGCAGTGGATTTACCCATCCACGGACTAATAAGATATATCCAATTAGATTTTTCCTGACATGTACATCATCGTATGTCATATACGTGCTTTGGTGACCTTGTGGACTAGTATACGTAGGGGAGACATCTTTGGATTTTCGGACCCGCTGTAATCAACACAGATACACAATCAGAAAGAAAAGAGCAGACCTTCCTGTCTCCAGACATTTTCTGGATATGGGCCATAAAGAAAGTGACCTAAAATGCATGTTGATTGATCATGTGCCTGTATCACGCAGAGGTGGCAATAGGAATCTGGCCCTAAAAAAATGTGAAATGCAATGGATAGTAAAACTAAATAGTCTCAAACCAGGGGGCTTAAATGTGGATTATAGGCCATGGATCTTGTAGAGCCCTCCAGGTTCTGGTGTCCTCTGCATTTTCCATTTATCTGCATTGGTTCTCTGTAAATTCTTTTTATTTGTATACAAACAAATTATTATGGTTCAATAGGTTTGGATGGGAGACCAGGGATCTTTTTGATCCATTCAGTCGCCATGACATGCGCCCTTTGTTACGTTTCCGCTCTGTCTTATGGTGTTAAATAATAATATCATTGATGCCTATTGAATGTCACATATTAATTGTGGCTTTTTTTTCTCTTGCAGTCTTTTAACCAGATGAAAAATGGAGATCTCAGCTGGGCCTACAAAACTTGAATATAGAGGAAGATATTTACAGAGGAAAACACATATTAATATTTGCCTATGACCTTTATTCCTGCACAGGATAAGACAAATTGGATACCCTGAGAATTATGCTATATTGATCCTTGAATTGGGGATTGTTGTGTATATTGTGGCGGCGGCACACACTGACCTTTTTTCTGCTAGGGCACTAACCCGATACGGTGTTCATGTCTTAATACTCTGAGTTTTATGATAGGGGTGGAGCTGACAGGACCTTTATGGGGTTTTCACATCGGTGACTTGATGTGTGCCCCAAAAATAGTCATTGGAGGCTGGCACAGCGAGGAATCGCTGAGGCATGCCAACAAGTGACATATGGTCCCAGGCTCCTTTTCATTAAATACAATAAGCTTGTTTATAGCTTTGTAACTATTCGATCAGTTCCTATTGATGGAGATCGGTGGACGTTGAACAACCGAGGGTTAAGTTGCCTAGAATTGGGCAGGCAGAGGGAGAGGTGGAGTGGGTGCACCCGCCATTATGCATTAAATATTTATTTCTAACATTTTTAGAGCATCCCATTAGTTGGATCCATATGAGCTTTTCCTGTGCCGGGATCATCATTCATTTCTTTATTTTCTTATATTGAATACTAGACACCGATCGGGGGACTCTGGTGATGTCATCTCAGCCCCTGTTCAGCTGGGATCACATGACGGCGAGTGGGCGTGTTGCTGTACCTGATCGGCGTCTTGTTGCCGTGACAACATGTAACACCAGGGCAAATTGAAAGTGGCGGTGACGTGGTACTTCATGACGCCATGACGCTTAGACACTCTGGATTCAATCAGATAGGCGTAGTATGCAAACTATGAGAGACATGCGCAGTCCAAGTTTGTGGACGCGCGGGTCCCGAACATGAGGCCGACTACAGCTGATATCTCCACTCTCCGGTAATGTTTTTAATGGTTTTAACAGTCACACCTGTCACTCATCAAATTGCAATATACTATTTTTGTTTGAATTTAAGTAGAAGCATATTATAGATTATGGATTTTTTATGTATGAATTTGTTTCACTCATACACATAGCTTTTGTCATGTATGAATTTTCATTAATCAAAGTTTTGATCACTAAATATAACACATTTTCTTTCTTGTTGACATACCACTAATGATGTAATTGAATTTATATATTAATTGAACACATGTGTATAAATATACTGAATGTTACACCAGTTTTTATCACTGCTTGAAAAAGGTGCCATTGGGTGCACCGAAACATCGCTTTTTACCCGGAAAATAAAGTAACTACCTTTTTTCAATGACAAGGAAACGCTGTGGAATTTTTCGTGTTATATTTTTGTGGACATAGGGGATTGTCCTCTCAGCCACTGGCACTCCATTTTTTTACTGTGCGATCTAGTGCATTTTCATATATATATATATATATATATATATATATATATACTGTATATATATAGAAAATATATGTAATTATAGATATAAGGAAATATAAAAGTAAAGATAATTATAAAATACCCTTTTTATAGATTTAAATTTATGCATTAAAAATACACTTATGTCTACATGGATTTGTGCTGTATTGCGTCAGAAATTTAGTTTAGGGTCACTGAGGTGGATCAGACAAGAAGATATAAAAGTTATAATAACAATACACTCAGTAAGTTTATACAGGACAGTAAATGGGTATCGAAATCTCTATTAGACTGACTAGGTGGTCAGTGTCTATAGATGTGCAGGATTTATAATACAAGGTGAAGTGGGGGTACCTGTATCCTTATCACCGTCGGCTTCTTAGCGGATCCCCTATGTACTCCTAGATGGCACAACTATGTGGGGGAAAAAATATGTATATACATAGTAATGTTTCTTTGTTAGTATTATTTATTATTATTAATTGCATTTAAATTCTTAATCAGTTGGCGATTTTTTAAATACGTTTCTGTGTTTGTTACTGGTAAGAGGATGTCAGAAATTGTCATAGGTGTTTAAGGTATTAGTTGTTAATATTAATACATACATACACATACATATAGACATACAAGCACACACATGACCTGCGTGTATCAATTGCGTGAAAAATCCTGGAGAGAGATCTGGCCTGAAGAGATTTATGATGCAGTGGTGCTTAAACACGCTCCCTGCAGGTTTCAGGCTGGCAAGTTCTATTCTGTATATAGTCTGATCGTTCATGTTAGGGTGTTTTTCTGAATACACAGTGTAAATGTAGGTTTATAAATATACAGATGTTTATAATTATGTATGTGTGTTATTATTAGTTTATGAGCGATATTGGTGGTTAGGATTAAGTCCTGAAACTGCGTGTCATATGTGGCTTTGGATTTCAAGGACGTACCTGGAGAGAGGGAGAGGCCTGAGGGGTTTCCTGGTGCAGCGGCTCTTCTATGCTCACTGCACGTGTAGCATTCGGCATGAAGAAGCGCGCGCTGTCCAGAGGTTATGCGCGAGAATGAGGGGGCGTGGCCAGGGCGTGTGGAGGAACCGGTATCTGGAGATGGAGGCGGGGCTATTGTGGGAAGCCAGCGGTGGATGTTGCTGGATTGTTGGGCTTGCAAGGAGGGTGGGACCAGGAGGGGGCGTGGTTGAAGTATGTGAAGGGGCCGGTTCATGGAGCTGGGAGCTGGGCTGGTGCGGTGAGTGCTGCTGGATAGATGGACTCGCAGGGAGGATGGAGTCAAGGGGGGGCGTGGTCATTTGTGCTGGACGCCGTGTGTTGAGACCAGCGATGTGTGTAGCTGGTAAAGCAGGCTCACTTGGGGGTAGAAGGAGAAGGGAACTATCTCTTGGATGGATGGATGTGGCGGCTGAGAGAGAGGTGGGGAGCGCACCAAAAAATTACGGTTGCCTGGGGACGGGGAGACATTTTCATGAAGCATGTATGCAGTATGAAGAAGGAAAGTATGGGGAATTATGGCTAAGTCGGGATCTTTTAGCAGGGGTATGACTAGATTAGATCTTATAGGTAGAAAACTTAGTTTGGCTCAAATGAGGGATTGTTATGAATATGTGGTCTCATGGGGATAAGGACTTTTGTCCCTTGTATTGGGTAGGTTAGAATCATAAGTAGGTAGGGAGTCAGTGGGTTGTTTATGAGAGAGGTTGGGGAATTTATGAAATGACTTGGAGGGGAATATAGGATAGCCCTATCTCCTGGATGAGGGCATTGATATTTTGCATTTGGGCGTAAGTGGACTATAGGGTGTGATGTGGGTGGACTTGACCAGAGAGGATGGACACGGACACCTAAGTTTTGTTGAGATTAATGGTGATAGATAGTATATCATGATGACATTGAGTGGTGTCAATATGGAGATGGGATGGCAGTGGTATATGTCTGAGGGTAGGCAGACCTGTGTGGGCGGTGGAGGGGGGAAAAATTACAAAAGAATGGGCTGGTTAGGCCTTGTTTTGCGAGGGGTGAACTCGGGGGTGGGGATGTTAATGGTGTCAAAAACACTGGTTTTCCAAGCTTTCGTTTAGTCCGTTGGGTTAAAGTGTGTGCAACTTGAAGATCCAAAACATTTCACGTTTTTGGAAAGTTCTATATCTGTCTGGACATTAGACTTCAATATGTTCAATAGGGGTGATGGACAGCTTGGAGAGATTTTGGTTGTGGGTGGCCAGGTGGTGTCTGGAAACTCTGTGTTTCAGGTAACCTTTGGTGATTTTGGACCGGTGCTTGTTGATGCATTCCCCCACTTCACATTGTATTATAAATCCTGCACATCTATAGACACTGACTACCTAGTAAGTCTAATAGAAATTGCGATACCCATTTTCTGTCCTGTAGAAACTTACTGAGTGTATTGTTATTATCACTTTTATATCTTCTTGTCTGATCCACCTCAGTGACCCTAAACTAAATTGCTGACGCAATACAGCACGAATCCATGTAGACATAAGTGTATTTTTAATGCATAAATTTAAATCTATAAAAAGGGTATTTTATAATTATCTTTACTTTTATATTTCCTTAAATTTATAATTACATATATTTTATATAAATATATATATATATATATATATATTTTTTTTTTTTTAAACAATCCATTGTTATACTAATTAGTTTTTATGTATTCGTTCCATTTCTATGAATATGTATATTTTACCAACTATGTTTTTTAGACTTGATAAAGGGGTCTTAAGCACCCTGAAATGCGTCGTCAATCAAACAAAAAGACTTTGTATCCGAACTCGGGTTGTGAATTACGCCTTTTGTCCATTCACTTACCGCACGAACATAGTGCGGTTAAGGTCCTCTTTCTCTAACTTCTACCAAAGTGGCGATCTGGCCCTCGCCCGCGGTTCACATGGACACCAATTGGAAGCACCAATCCCGCTCCCCCTGGATCTTCAACCAACTTCCTCCAAAAAGTTGCACTAGAACAAGGGCATCCATACCAGGTGAGTAGACTCCACTCATCCTGGTTTAGGGAAAGGGACACCATTAATTCATTCTTACCTCTCCTCCTGTGGCCATCCAATTATCTCCACATTATGTCACCTTTCCACTCTTTGGTCTACTCATGCTGCTGCCATATCCACACTATGTCAAATTGCCACTCTGCGGCCTCCTGACGCTACCACCACCTCCAAAATATGTCACATTGCAACTTTGTGGTCTCCTCCTGCTGCCATTTCCACACTATGTCACATTGCCACTCTGTCATAATCTCGTGGCTGCTGCAATCTCCACACTATGTCACCTTGCCACTTTGTGGTATCCTGCTGCTGCTTCCATCTTCACATTATGTCTCCTTGCCTCTCTGTGGTCTCCTCATGCTGCTACAACCTCCAGACTGTGTCATTGTGCCGTTCTGTTGTCTTCTCATGCTGCTGCCACCTCCAGACTTGGTCTTTGTGCTCCTCTGTGGCCTACTCATGCTGCTGCCACCTCAACACTCTTTAATGGTGCCACTCTGTGGCCTACTCATGCTGCTGCCACCTGCACACTCTGTCATTGTGCCACTCTGTGGCCTACTCATGCTGCTGTCACCTCCAGACTCTGTCATTGTGCCACTCTCTGGCCTACTCATGCTTCTGCCACTTCCACCCTCTGTCATTGTGTCACTCTGAGGCCTACTCATGTTGCTGCCACCTCCAGACTGTCATACAGTGGGACGCTTACACTCATAAAGCCTATGCACTAAGTTAAATTATGTGCTACATTCCAACCAACCACCTGGTCGGACTGGTCTGACTTCAATAGAGGAGTCCTGTGCCGCCCTGCAAAGTGGGACATAAAGCTAAGTATCGTGGATAATTGTTTTTCTTGTGCTCTTGCAGCAGGCACAGATTCAATGCGCCCAGGGCCACGGCCTCTGTGTGCACCATTAGCATCACGGCCACTTCCCCGTCCCTTACTGCTCACCTTCTTTATATTAAATGTTATATATCCTTGAAGGTAAGTCACACGTACAGTAGCGTACAGTAGCGTAGGTTTTGGAAGTTTATCCGCAAAAAAATTAAAAAAGGTATTTGGGATGTGGAAACGTCGCACAGGAGATATCTCGCAGATAATGTCAATGCTGTCACCAGTAGCTAATAAAAAATTACAGTACGGTATGTCACAGTTATTTGGGATAAGGAAATGTTATATAGGAGAGGTACCACCAGTAATGTCACTGTCCGCAGCGTCTACAGAAAAAGTACTCTGTATGTCACAGATAAAAATTTTAAGTGCACAGGTTACACTGCAGATGTGGCACTGGTAATGTCACTGTCAGAAGCGGACATCGTCGATTGAAAAAGTATACTGTATGTAACAGATACATTTTTCAGCGCACACAATACACTGCACATGTGGCATTGGTAATGTCACTGTCCGCAGCAGACACCGTCTATGGAAAAAGTTCACTGGATGTCAGATATTTTTGGGGTGTGCACGCTTTACACTGGAGATATGCGTACTTACTGTCCACAGTAGACACAATCTACGGAAAAGGTACACTGGATGTCACAGATATTTTTTGGATGCGCACACCTTACACAGGAGATGTTGCTCAGCTAATGTCACTGTCCGCAGCGGACACCATGTACGGAAAAAGTTCACTGGTTGTCACAGATATTTTTTGGATACGCACGCTTTACACTGGAGATGTGGCTCAGCTATACTCACTGTCCGCAGCAGACACCATCTACGAAAAATTACACTGGATGTCACAGATATTTTTTGGATGCGCACGCTTTACACTGGAGATTTTGCGCAGCTATACTAACTGCACGCAGTGGACACCATCTACTGAAAAAGTACACTGTATGTCACAGATATTTTTTGAATGCGCACACTTTACACTGGAGATGTGTCACAGCTAATGTCACTGTCCGCAGCAGACACCGTCTACGGAAAAAGTACACTGGATGTCACAGATATTTTTTTGTATGCACAGACTTTATACTGGTGATGTGGCGCATCTATACTCACTGTCCACAGCAGACAGCATCTACGGAAAAAGTACACTGGATGTGAAATTTTTTTGGGGATACGCACACTCTCCGCAGTGGACACCATCTATGGAAAAAGTTCACTGGATGACACAGATATTTTTCGTTGCGCACACCTTACATAGGGGATGTCACACATTTAATGTCACGCGTTTAATGTCACTGTCCGCAGCAGACACCGTCTATGGAAAATGTACACTAGATGTAACAGATATTTTTTGGATGCGCACACTTTACATTGGGGATGAGGCGACAGTAATGTCACTGTCCGCAGCGGACACCGTCTAAGGAAAAAGTACACTGGATGTCACAGATATTTTTTGGATTCGCACACTTTACACAGGAGATGTCGCTCAGCCAATGTCACTTTCCTCAGCGGACAGCATGTACAGAAAATGTACACTGGATGTCACAGATATTTTTTGGATGTGCATGCTTAACACAGCAGATGTGACACAACATAATGTCAATGTCCGCAGCGGACACCGTCTATGGAAAAAATGCTCTAGATGTCACAGATATTTTTTGGATGCGCACACTTTACTCAGGGGATGTGGCGACTAATGTCACTGTCCGCAGCAGACACCGTTTATGGAAAAAGTACACTGGATGCCACAGATATTTTTGGGATGTGCACAGTTTAGACTGGAGATGTGGCGCATCTATGTCACTGTCCGCAGTGGACACCATCTACGGAAAAAGTACACTGGATGTCACAGATATTTTTGGGATGCACACACTTTACACTGGAGATGTGGCGCAACTAATGTCACTGTCAGCACAATTTGCGTGATGGCAGTACTTACCTGCACATTTATTGGCTGTGTAGCAGCCAAGAAATATGCAGGGTGGAGACTCGAACATTGCGCCATATGCCACCAAATGCAGAGCATATGTCACCATATGCCGAGCATGCTCACTCAACACTAGTGTCAGTACATACATGCTACAGACATAGTGGTGTGATGTCACAACAATACTTAGTGCACCAATCAGTAATACTTACTGAGACCTGATGACATGTGAAGTTGTATGCATTGCGAAAAAAAAATTGCGAAAATTGTTGCCATGTTTTCTATTCTCATGAAACTTTGGGTAGTTTGAAAACAGTTGCTAAACTAGTCCACCCCGTTTTGCGCATGCCCAATACGCAAATATTACATTGCCAATTTTCGCAATGAAGAAAATAATGAATGGAGATCGTGTATTCTCTAGTATATTCCAAATAATCGCCTAAATATTCGAGAAATACTAGTTTTAACCTCTTTAGGACACAGGGTGTACATGTACGCCCTTGTGTCCTGGTACTTAAGGACCAGGGGCGTACATGTACAACCTGTGAAGTTCCGATCACCGCTGCGCACGTGGCGGTGATCTGAACAAGGTGCATGCTAAAATCATTTAGCAGGCACCTTGGCACAATGCCCAGGGGGGTCCTGTGACCCCCTTCCCCCCATGTCAGCGATCGCAGCAAACTGCAGGTCAATTCAGACCTGCGGTTTGCTGCGTTTCCGGGTCATTCGGGTCTCCAGTGACCCGAAGACCCGGAACAGGATGGTAATCGCTGGTGTTATAATAGACCACCAATCACCATCCTTATTTTTTGGCCGTTGGTGGATTTCCTCCCTGATTGGGGGGGGCAGCGGCAGATGCAAACTGCCGGAGCTTCTCCCTCCCCGTCCACAGCCCACTTCTTTTGTCCAGAGCAGGAGCCCAGCAGGACCCCAGAAACACCCCAGCAGGCCACCTGTACCACCCCATCAACACCCCAGTAGCAGTAGCCCTAGCAGCAGTAAGCAGCTTTTTTTTTTTTGCACCTGGGTGTCTGGGGTCCACAACACTCAGTTGTGTGACCCTAGGCCCCCCTAGGGGAGCAAACAAACCTGTATGCCCAACAGTTCGTTGCTCAACACCCGGGCTCCTTTTTGGCTAGGCCCGGTGGCTGGACCCCGGTCAGTGCAGCCGAGGTGAGGACGTTTTGGGGCCTCATGCTGCACATGGGCCTGGTCAAAAAACCCAGTGTCAGGCACTGGAGTGGGGATGTCCTCTACCAGACCCCACTGTACATTACTGCCATGACACGTTCGCGGTTTGAGGCCATCCGGAAATGCCCCCCCCCACCCCCCGAGATGATCCTGCCTATGACCGGCTGTATAAAATACGGCCGGTCATCGATCACTTTGGGGCCACATTTGTGGAGGCCTATGTACCTGGAAGGGAGGTCGCAGTTGATGAGACTCTCGTTGCTTTCA
Source organism: Bufotes viridis (assembly GCA_033119425.1). Taxonomy (NCBI): domain Eukaryota; kingdom Metazoa; phylum Chordata; class Amphibia; order Anura; family Bufonidae; genus Bufotes; species Bufotes viridis. The sequence goes on from CM065591.1 coordinate 347,480,595, forward strand.
AGAGGAGACTCATTTTCCGCCAGTACATTCCCTCTAAGCATGTGAGGTATAGTATGAAGCTGTACAAAATTTGTGAGAGTGCCTCAGGGTACACTTACAAATTTCGTGTGTATGAGGGACAAGATTCCCATATTGAACCCCCAGAATGTCCCGCCACTCTAGGTGTTAGCGGGAAACTTGTGTGGGACCTTTTGCACCCAGAATTTGAATCTATTTTTTCGGGTAATAAAGCAAGGGTTAACAGCCAAACAAAACTCGATATTTATTGTCCTGATTCTGTAGTTTGCAGAAACACCCCATATGTGGTCGTAAACTGGTGTACGGGGACACGGCAGGATGCAAAAGAAAAGGAACGCCATATGGTTTTTGGAAGGCAGATTTTGATGGACTGGTTTATTTATGGCATGTCCCATTTGAAGCCCCCCCTGATGTAACCCTAGAGTAGAAACTCCAAAAAAGTGACTCCATCTAAGAAACTACCCTCAAGGTATTCCAAACTGATTTTACAAACTGTGTTAACCCTTTAGGTGTTCCACAAGAGTTATTGGCAAAAAGAGATGAAATAAAAAAAAAATTACTTTCCATAAAAAACTTAATATAGAGCAACCAAAAATAATATTTACCCTAAAATAGTCCTAAAAAAACTGTCACCTTATCCTGTAGTTTCAAAGATAGGGTCACCTTTATGGAGTTTCTACTCTAGGGGTGCATCAGGGGGGCTTGAAATGGGTCATGGTGTCAAAAACCAGTCTAGCAAAATCTGCCTTCCAAAAACCATAAGGCCCTCCCCTCCTTCTATGTCCTGCCGTTTGGCCAAACATTAGTTTACGACCACATATGTGGTGTATCTGCAAAGTACAGAATCAGGGCAACCCATATTGAGTTTTGTTTGGCAGTTAAACCTTGATTTATTCCTGGAAAAAATGGATTCAAATGGAAAATTTTCTAAAAAAAATCAAAATTCTAAAATTGTTTCTCCATCTGCCATTAACTCTTGTGGACCACCCAAAGGGTTAACAAAGTTTGTAAAACTTGTTTTCAATGCCTTGAGGGGTTTACTTTCTTAGATGGGGTCACTTTTTCGGAATTTCTATTCTAGGGGTGCATCAAGGGGCTTGAAATGGGACATGATGTAAAAAAAACAGTCCTGCAAAATCTGCCTTCCAAAAACCATATGGTGTTCCTCTCCTTCTATGTCCTGCCATTTGGCCAAACAGTAGATTACGACCACATACGGGGTGTTTCTGCAAAGTATAGAATCAGTGCAACCCATATTGAGTTTTGTTTGGCAGTTAACCCTTGCTTTATTACTGGGAAAAAAAATGATTCAAATGGAAAATTTTCCAAAAAATCAAAATTCTGAAATTTTATCTCCATTTTCCATTAATTCTTGTGGAACACCAAAAGGGTTAACAAGTCTGTAAAATCAGTTTTGAATACTTTGAGGGGTGTAGTTTCTAAAATTGTTTCATTTTTGGGTGGTTTCTATTATGTAAGCCTCCCAAAGTGACTTCAGACCTGAACTGATCCTTAAAAAGTGGGTTTTGGAAAATTTCTGAAAAATTTCAAAATTTGCTTCTAAACTTCTAAGGCTTGCAACATCCCCAAAAAATAAAATAGCATTCCCAAAATGCTCCAAACATGAAGTAGATATATGTGGAATGTAAAGTAATAACTAAATGTATTTTAGAAGTAGAGAATTTGGTATTTTTTTATACAAAAAAATTTACTTTTTTGATTTTTTTTAACAGTGTCATGAAGTACAATATGTGATGAAAAAAGAATCTCAGAACGGCCTGGGTAAGTAAAAGAGTTTTAAAGTTATTCACACTTAAAGTGATACATCTCAGATTTGCAAAAAATGGCCTGGTCCTTAAGGTGAAATAGGGCCGTGTCCTTAAGGGGTTAAGGAGATGTCTGCTGGCTTATCTTGATACAGCAAAAGATATTAGGAAGTGTGACCACCTTGGCGATTCTTCTGTGTTATAAGGAGAATAAAATCTCCCCTCTGGCTGGACTAAAAGCCCATTCAACAAGGACCATTTTTACCTCTTGGGCTGAAAGAGGAGGCGCTTCCATAGATCAGATCTGCAGGGCCGCCACATAGTCTAATCCAAGGACATTCTTTAGATATTACAAGCTTGATGTCATGGCTAACCAGCATATGGCGTTTGGACAAAAAGTCATTTTAGCTGTGGTCCCCCCCTAATATATATATCTACTCTGAAATTATTCGTAGCAGTGCCGTTGGGGAGGTGTTATGGAAAGATGACAATTACTCTTACCGGTAATTTGATTTCCCGTAGCCTCCACAGCGGCAATGGGTATTTCCCTCCCTTTTCCTTTAGATGTTACTGGTTATTATTCTTCTTACTTACCTGTATCATTTATGTTGATTTTTATTCAGTTATATTATAATTATTTGTTTGAAGCATTTTCGGTTCTTCTCTGTCATTAACTGAAGCAGGAAAGAGGAGGTGGTATTTTATTCAGTCTTCCAGTGTTGTTTCCTGTCATTGGGAGGTTAAATAGTATGTTCATTCTGGTCTATTGAATAACACTGTTATTGGTTTTCAAAAGTGTAAATTGGATTGCATGGTGGTGGATGTATTTGGAAGAGAATGGTGATACCATATTAACTAACATTACTTATCTCCCTTAGGCTAGTTTCACACTAGCGCTTGTACATTCTGCAAGTTGTTCTGGCAGGATAACACTGTATTCTGGCATTGCCAGGAGCTACAGTTGCTGTCCAGCCCCCTTAACTATAATGGGCAGCGGCGGAGATATTCAAGCGCTAGGGTAAAACTAGCCTTAGTCTATTTTATGATAACTAAGAATTGCTGTACCACTCTGAATGCCTTTAAAATATAACAAAGTTTAATTTGTTTGAACATCCATTTTAAAAGCTAAAGACCAGCATAGGACATAACATTAAAATATTTTGCAATAATATTCTGTTGAATTCTATTTTTAGAATTAGCTAGTTCTGCCCAAAGCATGAAACAAGGGGCATTATAACCAGCAGGTAAAAGCCTGTGCTCACTGTTGTTCTAAAGCTTGTAATATGCTTTGCACCTCAAGCTGTCAACTTTCAAACATAGATGTCCTACTGATAAATCAATATGCTTCTTTTCCATTTTATGGATTTTAAGTTTTAGTAAGAAAGCGCTAAGAAGATTAAATACATTTTGTAATTAAAAAGAAAATCTTTGAGTGTAGGCAAGCTCGCATTCAAATCACTTAAAAACTATAAGTTAATTTTGCTGTATTAATATTATTTGAATGGGGGTCTTATTATTATTATCCACCACTTTGTCACTTGACCTTCTGTGGGACATTGTAACTGATACTTAGGAAGCAGCTAGCAGATCTATACTTGTGCTGATACTCGGTCAAACAGTGCAAGAGTGTCTTTGAGAAGACCAAGCAAGATGTCTGGTCCTGTCAATCAAGGGGAGGGGATAGTTTCTTCAGCAGCGACACGTTGAGGAACTGCTGCTCCAAGAGTTTGTGTCAGCCCCTTGGTGCTCCAGGAGCCTAGTTTACATATTATAAGAAATACATTTTTCTCATTAATGATGCAATGTGAAAGAAGAAAGAAGATATTGTTGGAATCAGCAGGGTAAACCCTACCAGACAGTATACCTGGTTAACTAGGGTAAACTCTGCTAGCAGATGCTATTTAAATACTGATAATGTTATTATCAGAATAATGAGTTTGCAAATTAGGAGATTCTACTTCTTTATGGTGATAATTGTAACAGCTCTTCACTAACGCTCAGCTACCCAATAGTCTACACTTAGCAAATACCCCAGTGAATACTCAGTTATTGTCCACCTCAGCTTCGCAGCTCATAATACTGTACAATACAACATTGCAGAGATGAAAACTGTTACTGTAGATAATGCATACGATATATCTGTGCTTCTTACTATACTTTGTGTTAGTTTACTGCCATTCATGTGACACTTTTTGGTAAAGTGAAATATTTCTATATGAACATATAAATTTGATAGAAAGATAATGATAGATGAGGCACAAAGCTGCAGCTAGTAGTATGTCCAGCCAAACAAAAAGAACACCTTTTTAGAAATAAAAGTAACATAGGAAAAAACATCCTTAGAATAAGGTAATTTGGTCACTGCCCTTTGCTCCTGTGCTTCTGACAATAACTCTTCCAGAAATAAAGCAAAGTGACAGTGAGAGCAAAATAATTTTTGCAAGAAGTTGCTTATGTGACAATCATCTCCTTGCTAGTCTTTTTTTTTGCAATCCGTAATGTAAGTCAGAAGTAGAGCACTAAATTATATATAAAGTGTTATCCCTGTGGGGATCACAGAGTACTAAGTTAAGATCATTAAATCCATTCCATTTAAAAGTCAGGCACTGCTGATAGCATTTGAGTCAGTATTTTTTCTTTCTTTTGCTCTGTAAAACACTATGCAGTTTGGATCAAGATATTATACTTTTAAGATTGAAAATGTGCACTTAACTGGAAAATTTGATGTTTAGAAGTAAAAAACATTCAATCAAATTAAATTAATAAGAATTTTATTCACAAAGGTATTTCTATAAATTGTGAAGGATGCTATTACTGTAGACTGTGGTCTCCTCAAAAAAGTGCACAAATAATCCTATGCAACAATTTAATTCACTACTTTATTTCTGCTCCCTCTAGTGCTGTACTTTTCATAATCCTTACCTAAGATACATTCCAGGTTTGGATTAGTGGAAAGAATGATAACATATTAACAGACATAAATATAAAGGCAGTTGGAGATAATTATTTTTTAATTATACATTTTTTTATAAAAGTTCCAACAAACAAAATATTTACTACTATACCATGAATAAAAACTGCTGATGTACAATACCGAGGAGGATAATTTGAACTTGTCCATAGGCAAAAGCTGTGTTTGAATGAACGCCTGAGGTTTTTTATTTCCTCTTGATTTTCCAAATTTCTCTTATGCATCCATACAAGTTCAAGTTTTGATCAGGTTTTGTGCAGTTTTTGAAGCTAAAACCTGGAGTGCTTTCAGTACAGATGAAAAGTGGAATCTATCCTTTATACTTTTTTTTCTTTTTATAGTTCAAATGTGTTTTTGGCTTCAAAACTGCATCAAGAAATATGAACAAAACCTAGTGAAAACCTGAACATGTATGGGTACTCCAAGGGCCCCTTACCTGGATGCAAATGCATTTTCCCAATAATTGCCCCATGTAAAGGTACCGCTGATCACCCAACAAATGAGCAAACATTGGATGATTGCATGTTTCAAACAGCACCTAAAATTATTACTGTTAGCAACACATTGTCCTTTTTTTTGCCTAGCAATTATTCATCCCCAGAGGTGATGAATGTAAAACGTGAAAGTAGCTCAAAAGATGCCAATAATCGGTAATGTTTGTTTCTGAAACAATAGAACCTACAGCAAAAAGATATAATGGAAATGTTTGTGTTCTGTGTTTTAGACCCACTCCTGGTTTTGGCTTACAAATACTGACCAAATACTGACTGTGTGAAAGTGGCTTTTAGGCAGTTTCATGAACAGGAAAGTAAGAAAAGTACACTCTGATTTATGGTACATATCAAATTTCAACTTAACAGGCAGTCATTTTTTTTAGAATCAAAGAATCAAAGCAAGAAGCAAGGACTACACCTGCACTTTTTGTAGTTAGAAACTTTCCGAACCTTTATGAAAAGAGATTTCTAATAAATTTAGAGCAACCTTCATATTGCTATTGGGGAATGATGTAGCCACTACTTTTCAAAACCTCAGAAATACCAGCATATAACAATTAAAAAAAGAAATTGCTAGCAGCTTGCTTTACTGGAGGGATTTTCAAGAGTTTTCAAACTAGCCAATGCATTCTTATAGACAGCAAGTTCAGAGCATGTTTTGTAGTGAGTGGTAAAAAACCTAAGAATAGTCATATCCTGAAGGAATAGCCAGAAAATCTGCAGCAGTTCAACAAAGTCAATAACAAATAGAAAGTCCAGTAATTTGCAAAGTAAGAGCTCTAATTATACTCCCTGTACTCAAAATGTTATCCTAAAAGAATTTCTATGGGGGATTTAAAAAACAATGTTGCATCAGATAACTGGTATATATTATAAGTGAAATATATGCCAGCCCCTGCCACACAGAACTCAATATGCACCAAAATTATTAAGAGCATTGGCCTTTATTGGCCAGCAGATGTTTTTTTAAGACTGGAGTAAGAAACCCCATTAATATTTTTGTAATTATACAGGTTCTCATTATCCTTGAGTGAATTACATTCTACTTTTTGCCAAAAAAGACCTTCACAGAACTGTGCATTCAATTATCTCTTTATAAGCACTGCATCCTTATGATTGACTTCATGTGATAGTCAATAGTGTATATCAATCTTGCTTATCACCATTTCATATTGAAAACTTATCTTTACTTTCAGCTTTAGTGTGTCCATCAAACTAAACAGCATATAGAAAAAACTACTTGCTACATAATAGAAAATGCTTTTGTAAAAACAAAGGAAAATGAGATCAGATTAACAACAAATTCAATGTGCTAATATATTTTATAACATATTTAATATGTTTTATACTATTTAAATTCATGCAGTGCTCTAGTTTTAGAGACCATTATTTATTAGGCTTCAACTCAACTACATGATTCCACAAACCAGTGGAAAAGCAAAAGCAACAGGGATTGTTGCTATGTGCAAACTATAAAATACACTGTTTATTATAATAAATAAATAGGTATTGGTACCCTAACCTTTCACTGTATGTGGTGCATGATTTTCTAAGGTTACAAAACTTACAGAAGGAATGCAAATCAGTGAATTAACTGGAACCATAAACACAAATTGGTATGTTTTTAAGGGATCTGAACTGGAGCATGGCTGCTAGATGTAGAGGAGTTATAATAAAAAGACTTTAACTTTAAGTTTTTTTTCTCTCTCTCTGCTTGAAACTATATCCTTCAAGAACTCAGATTATTGTGCTCCTACCTAAACATGATGTCTCAAATTCAGAGGGTAACAGCACATCATTATGCCGAACTGTAATCTGCTTTTTACCTCTATATTCAATTAATTGCATGGCCAAGTTGCCTGCAACTTTAAAACATTACTCAAATCTACCCTTCCTTTGCTGTTTAAAGAGTGAAAACTGAAATTAGGGGAGTCCCACTAAAGTTTTATCACTTATCCATAAGATGATAAATTCTGCTTCACAGGGGGTACGAGCACTGGGACATACTAGTGATCTAAAAAATGAAGGTCCCTCAAGTTCCCTCTTCAAATGAAATAGTAGTACATATGTGATTCCATCATGTAATTCATTTTTATCAGACTGACGGAGCACTATTTCAACAGCAATTACCAATATGCATCAGTCTGAAGTGGTCAAAAGACATTCAAATGCTATTGTGGTATTTAGCTTGGTTCCTTCTACTTCCCAAAGTAGGAGGATTCAATTGTTTTTTTAAATTTATGTGGGCTGTTGCCATGGGTCAGTACAAGTATTGGCTCAATAAACTTATACTGCACATGGCACAGTCTATTTTTATGGCACAGTCTAGTGTTTTACAAAGTGGATGTGGATCTGCTATGTTCAATAAACAGATTTGGCTTGGAGATAACCCTAAGTGCATTATAAAAGTGCTCCCTTGGTCTTTACCCTTTAACCCCTATAAAGGGCTGCATGGAAACCACCAGGACACTACCTATTGGATTAGTCTCTGTTCAAGTGATGGCTGACCCACAGGGGTTAAGAGGCACCAGTGCAAACCACCATGGAATCAGACAAAACTGTAGGCAGAGACAGGCCAAGGTCAGGGCAGGCAGCTCAGGGTCAGAACAGAGATCAGGCAGAAGTTAGGCAGCTAATGGTGAAATCAGGAAAACATGAAGAAGTCAGTATATGGGCAGATGAATGTTGAAACAGCACACCTTTCCAGGACAATAGTGAACTAGAACCTATTGCTCAGGCACCATTTCAAATGTGAAGGCACCCCAGGGTAGCTAGCTATTTACTGAGTAAAATTATGAAAGATGCTGGTCCTGCAAGAATCTAAGGCAGTGTGCACCCTATGGGCAGTGACAGACAGTGCCAGCAATAAACAGCCTGCAAAGAAGAACAGCAGAGCTGAGATATCAGGTCTGACCTGCCAAAACCCAGGAGCACTAGAGAAGGTGAGTGAGGTGTTGTTCTTGTCCACCAGTACAAGAGAAGTGTCAGTGGGCATGGACTGCCAACCATATAATTATGTATTAACTTGAAAGTCAAGTTATTGGATAATACTACCGTGGAAAACTTTTATAATTTACAAATATAACATTGTCTGAAACTATATAAACTCTCTCAAAGATCTGTTATCGAAGTATAAGTAATAAAACAAAGAGTTTAATACTGCATGCTACTTGTAGGCTTTAAATAATCTTGCTGATTTGAAACAAAGGAATATGCAGTGACTTCAGTTTTCTTTTTAGCAAGCTTTTAGTAAATGGAACTTGATATAGAATTTTCCTTGGGCCTTTTTGTCTAATTCCACTTTAGGAAAATAATTATATTTTTTTGCTCTAACAATTTCCATTTTAGATGTTGGTATGTGCTTCAGTTATATAGATTTTCCTTTGGCTTGCTTGTGGCATAGTCCTCTGCTCTTCATAAAAATGTTGTATATGATTTTCTTTATTATTTAATGCACCAGATCTATTGATACAAAAAAAAAAAAAGAGAAATCTGAAATAATGGAAAAAAAACAAGGTTAGGCAAACTTTCACACTAGCGACAGAGGAGTCCGTCAGGGTGTTCCAGCGGGTGAACAGCCTGTCGGATCCGTCCTGCTGCTAGTTCATGTGTGACCCCGGACTGCTGCTCCGTCCCCATTGACTATAATGGGGGCGGGGAGGAGTTCCTGTGGCAGCACGGCAGTGCACGGTGAGAGGCCGCAGGACTTAAAGTACGACATGCAGTACTTTTAGCAAACAGAAACCAGAAAATGTCTTTTTGTACACTTGCAATTTTTTTTTTATATAGCCGCAGTCCCGGGAAGACAGAGTCGGTCCTTCCTCCTTTTGAACAAAGTATTTGAACAGAGAGTCCAGGTCCGAGTTTATTGAGGAAATAACCACAAATAGCTCAATCCGCCACAGGCAGGCCTCAATAGAAACTTTGCTGTGGCAGACCTTGGAGTATCCATAAGGCACAACCAAATGGCTCTCTCAATTTCAAGCCGTTCATGAGCCCAGAGTGCAATACTTCCAGGCTTTCACCACTCAGAGGCAAATTAGCCAATATCAACCAAACAGGTGACATCTCCAAAAGGAAGGGAAAACCATCAATTGACAGCTGCTTCAATTTTCTCTTTATTAAGAGCCATATTCCTCCCTGAGCTGCATCTAAGGCATCTCATTCAGATAACTTGCACCCTGGATTGTACTGATTAAATGTAAGAACCTTTATACAGTCTACAATTGGGTCATGCTTCCATTTTGAGGGGTTTCTTTCAATTCATCATTGAAGGATGAATAATATTAAGCTGTCTCTAAAGGTTCTATCATGTTATATCAGTAATAGTAAGTCAGGGCAACTGGACATGTATTTTCTTGTGAAGACCTTTTACTAGTTATCTGAAATTCTGAATAGCTTTCTCAATTAGAAGTGTTTTTTTTTTTTTTGCCAAACCCATGTTTAATAACTAAACTGGAAATACAGGGTAGCCCACGAAAAGGTAGCCCTCCTCCAAGTGGATTGTTTTTTTAATACCTAAAAGTCATAAAAGATGCTGAAAATTGTTCCCGTTCATGTCTGGGCATATTTGGTAATGTTGGATTGTGTTGGATGATACTGCTTGCAGCTCTTTAACAGTGATGCTGCGGATAGTGTGAATTGTTAGCGTAAACTTTCTGTTTTCAATTTCCCACAAATAAAAACTGCATGTGGACAAGCCTGGGGAATGTTGTGGCCATAATCCCTTACTCACTGTTTGCTCTATGTAAACAGTTCATGAACCCTTGCCAGTGAGTTCTGTGAAGTGTGGCGTGTTGCCCCATCTTGTTTGAAAAACCAGGACATTTTTTCTTTTGGTGTTGGCTGTAAAACTGTTGTAAAAAATGTTCAGGTAAATTGCAGTATTCACAGTTGATTTTAAGAAAAATGGGACTGCTCTTTGTGTTCCTGGCACTGCACAATTTTCTGGTCATGAAGTAATGTTTCGTGAGTCAAATGAGTTTTTTCAGCGGAAGTGTACATCGCTTTCTGGGAATTTACATGACCTGATAAATGAAACCAAAGTTTGTCCATCATTAAGTACAGAAATGGGTCTAAATGCCTGTCAGCAGTCATAGTCAGCAACCAAGTACTGTTCCTGTTCCATACACATTATTCAGTATGGTTTCAGGTTCAGAGATTTCAGCACTCACTGACACATCGTTTGTGATGCACCAACTGAGATATTCTTCAAGGTGATTTTTGGGGGCTACTTGCAATCGACTTCTGAATTTCATGCACAACTTCAGACATCCTGATCAATGGAGGCCTCAGTTTCTTCCTGTTTGCAACCGGAGCCAGTTTGATGCCCTTTCCAAACCATACATTGTTTAGCTGGTGGTCTTGTTCCTATTTAATTGTTAGCAAAGGTCTCTTGCATTTCCTTAATAGATCTGCTTCGCACATAGCCTTACACAATCACTATTCACTGTTCCAGGGAGAACACCATCTTTCTGAAACAATAGGCCACTTTTATCAAACTGAATAATAAATCAGTCTTTGTTGCCCATGGCAACAAATCAGAGCTCATCTTTGAGTTTCTACGGGGCTCTAAAAAAATGAAAGCTGATTGATTACTATGGACAACTAAGACAGATTTACTATTAGGCAGTTTTATTTGGAGATATTGGGGGCAGGATACTATTTTGTGGTCCACCTTGTATTATATTCTCTAGAAATACAGAAACTGGATTTCTGTCAATGTGGTATAACACAAGTAAACACAATTAAAGTAAGAAGATATATAACTTAGTACTATATTTAAATGGTATTCCAGTGACATTTTATCCAATATCCAATGCATAGAAGATAACTGGTAGAGCATGAGAATGGGGCTTATGTGTCCTCATATATGGTCATGTGATGCTCCTCATCTCTGTAGAACTGCAGAGATTGCTAAGTATCAGATATATCTTTCTCAATAACCCCAGCATCTCACTTGACTGTTGTCTGTCGTCATTAAACCAGGGTCTGCAGACTAATCATCTGCTATGGCTGATCTGCTCTTGTGTTCTGCTCTGTCTCTAAAACTGTGACCTCCAGTCTACAATGGGCCTTGCTTTATGCACAAAGACAAATTGAAAACATTAATGAATGTAAACTGCATTACTGCAATACTTACTATATGAAAATGTGAAGCACTTTGAGCACATTTTTGATCAAGAATATGTCAGGCCCATCTACCAGCAAAAAGTTGGCTTCTAACAGATGGGACCTACACTAAAGGGACAGCCACACAACTCAGTCATGATGCAGTGATGATACGGTTAGAAACCGCAATCTCTTTCTCCATATACCTAAGAACCCATTTTTGGTGTGATGTAATCCTGCACTGCATACGTGACAGGGAAATTAATATAGTTCATCTGTCTATTAGTTCGGTGGATGACATACACATTTTTGGTGGGAGGTACACATGCACTGCTTATATGACAGGGAAATTAACATAGTTAATCCGTCTGTTAATTTGGTGGGTGATATATACCCATTGTGGTGCACTGCATAAATGACAGGGAAATTAATATAGTTATTCTGTCTGTTAGATCGGTGGGTAAAATATACCCATTTTTGGTATGAGGTACACCTGCACTGCATAAATGACAAGAAAATCTATATAGTTAATAGTAATACGTCTATTAGTTCGGTGGGTGACATATACCCATTTTTGGTGTGAGGGAAACCTGCACTGCATCCGTGACAGGGAAATTATTAAATTTTATCTGTCTGTTAGATCAGTGGGTAACATATACTCGTTTTTGGTGTGAGGTATACGTGCACTGCATCTGTGACAGGGAAATAATATAGTTAATCTGTCTGTTAGATCGGTGGGTGACATATACCCATTTTTGGTGTGAGGTACACCTGCATTGCATTCATGACAGGGAAATAATATAGTTAATACGTTTGTTAGTTCTGTGTGTGAGGTACAACTGACTGCATGCATGAGAGAGAAAATAATAGAAATGAAGATAGTTATGCTGTCTGTTAGATCAGTGTGTGATATATACCCATTTTTGGTGTCAGGTACGCCAGCACTGCTTCCATGAAAGGGAAATTAATATATCTAATTTGTCTGTTAGATCGGTGGGTAACATATACCCGTTTTTGATGTGAGGTACATCTTCACTGCATACATGACAGGGAAATTAATACAGTTAATCCCTTTGTTAGTTCTGTGGGTGACATACTGTATACCCATTTTCAGTGTGAGGTACACCTGCACTGCATCCGTGACAAAGAAGATAATGGAAATTAATATAGTTAATCCATCTGTTAGATCGGTGTGTGACATATACCCATTTTTGGTGTGAGGTACGACAGCACTGAATCCGTGACAGGGAAATTAATATAGTTAATCTGTCTGTTAGATCGGTGGGTGACATATACCTGTTTCTGGTGTGAGATACACCTGTACTGCATTTGGGACAGGGATATTAATATTGTTAATACGTCTGTTAGTTCGGTGGGTGACATATACCCATTTTTGGTGTGAGGTAGACCTACAATGCATCCATGTAAGGGACATTAATATATTTAATCTGTCTGTTAGATCGGTGGGTAACATATACCCATTTTTGGTGTAAGGTACACCTGCACTGCATACATGACAGGGAAATTAATATAGTTAATCCATCTGTTACATCAGTGGGTGACGTATACCCACTTTTGGTGTGAGGTACATCTGCACTGCATTCATGACAAGGAATTTAATATAGTTAATTTGTCTGTTAGATCGGTGGTGACATATACCTATTTTTGGTGTAAGGTACACCTGCACAGCATCCATGACAGGGAAATTAATATAGTCAATCTGCCTGTTAGATCGGTGGGTAACATATACCCGTTTTTGGTGTGAGGTACACCTGTACTGCATTTGTCACAGGGAAATTAATGTAGTCAATTCATCTGTTAGATAAGTGGGTGACATATACTCGTTTTTGGTGTGAGGTACACCTGCACTTCATACATGACAGGGAAATTAATATTGTTCATCCATCTGTTAGTTTGGTGGGTGAAATATTCCCATTTTTTGTGTGCGGTACACCTGCACTGCATAAATGACAGGGAAATTAATATAGTTAATCCGTCTGTTAGATCGGTGGGTGACATATACCCATTTTTGGTTTGAGGTACACCTGCACTGCATCTATGACAGGGAAATTAATATAGTTAATCCGTCTTTTAGATCGATGGGTGACATATACCCATTTTTGGAGTAAGGTAAACCTGTACTGCGTACGTGACGAGGAAAACAACACAGTTAATCTATCTGTTAGTTTGGTGGATGATATATACCCTTTTGTGGTGTGAGGTACACCTGCACTGCCTCCGTGAAAGGGAAAATAAGAGAAATTAATATAGTTAATCTGTCTGTTAGATGGGTGGGTGACATATTCCCATTTTTGGCCAGGAACCACGGAACACATAACTTATTACAAAGGAACAAATACACGTGACAATGACTATAACAAAAGACCTCAATGTACTGAAACCTATCAGTGGGATGTGTGCCACTGACTAGCAATACTCTGGAGTGGCGTAACTAAGCAGCTAACTGGTCTCCACTAGAGCCTCAGATGGTGAGGATAGGCTTGGGATGTAAACAGAGATAGTAGCAGCAGGATCAGGCGACTTGGAGATACCAGACAAGGCACCGACAATACATAGAGTACACAGACAGGCAGGCAGAACGGATTAGAGGCAGAAGCAGGTACCTGCGCCCCAAGCAATAGAACCAAGATGGCCCCAGAAAGAAATGCACAGAACAGGCAGAGCAGAGACGAAGCAGTTACCTGTGCCGCAAGCAATAGAAGCTAAGCGGCCCCAGGCAGAGCTGAACATAGATAGAGAATGGGCATTCTCATGGGCATTCCCCCTCCGGGGAACACAGGAACCCTCTTCCGAAGGAAGATATGGACCGACATGAACGGGTGACCAAAAGCAGTAAGGAATGCCAGACAGACAATAACAGTAACAAAGATTAGACATAGATAAGCTCTGCTAGGCTATACAGACACAGGACAGATACAAGGCAAGGTACAGGGCTTCAAGACAACAATACAGAACCAAGCGGAACATACCAAGGTGTAGATGGTAGGACCCCTTGGATCAGCAGCAAAGGGCAAAACCTGGCAAGACAAACGTAGATAGAGAGACTACACAGATCAGAAGGGTGAAACGCCCAGAAGACAAGACAGAACAGACTGACCTCAACACTCTACGCTCAAAGGCAGAAATAGAAGCCTTATGAGCGCACCTGAAAGGACACACCCAGGAACTGACCATGGGAAGTTAATCCCATCAGAACCAAACAGGGAGGTATCAAATCAGGTCAGGGGTAACCAGAAACCACAGCATACCAAGCTGCGATACAGGACATTGTCCCTAGCAACCAGCACGCACGGAACACCACAGCCAGTACACAAGAACGCAACCAACCTGACAAACCCACAGGGATACTATACAGCCAAAGGGAGTACACACACTAGTAGGTTCACACTAGATACCGCAGCCAGCATGCAACCAAAATCAACCAACCTACAAGGAATCACCCGCAGCCAGTATGCACGGCAAACCACGTCACGGTGGACCGCATCATGACATCCGTGACAGGGAAATTAATAGAAATTAACATAGTTAATCCGTCTGTTAATTTGGTGGGTGACATATACCCCTTTTCGGAGTTAGGTACACCTGCACTTCTTTCATGACATGGAAATTAATATAGTTAATCTGTCTGTTTGTTCGGTGGGTGACGTATACCGGATTTTGGTGTGAGTTAAACCTGTTCTGCATAAGTGACAGGGAAATTAACATAGTAATTCCTTCTGTTAGTTCGGTGGGTGACATATACCCATTTTTGGCGTGAGGTACACCTTCACTGCATAAAGTAGACATATGGTGAATGGAAACTATTTTGTGAGGTATCACTATCTGTCTTAAAAGCAGAGAAATTCAAATTTAGAAATTTGTTAATGCGATAGACTAACCTAAAAAGATGTGTTTTAAGGGAGCACCTAAAACTGTGGATGTCATATATTAACCTGCTGTAATTGTTTGGGGTAATGCATTCCAGAGAACGGGTGTAGCTCAAAAGAAGTATTGTAGAGAGTCATAAGTCATTTCCTGAGAAAATTGCATTGGTAGGATGATTTGTCAGAAGAACATTAAAAAAATAAACAATCCTGTATTCTGAGTATCCATAAAGCCTCTTTCAAACAGTCAGTGTTTTGCATCAGTAATTGTAGGCCAATAACAGGAGTGGTTCCAAAACAGAGATGAAATGTAATGGATTTATTGGCAACTTGTCTGTGTTTTGGACCCACTCCTGCTTTTTGCTTACAAAATACAGATGCAAAACACTGACCAAACACTGACTAAGAGAACATATTAGCTACGATGAATTTGGGTCGAGTTGGTGGAGTGATTTGTGTGGTTCATTCCAGTACCCAACATCGTTCTTCCCGTATAGCAATAATTCAGCTGCCATGTTTGATCCATCCAGCAAGTCCAGTTTTATTTAGAGATAAGTGAAGTTTTCAAAAATTCGATTCGGTCACTTCACCGAATTTCTCCAAGGAATTTGCTTTGTTATTAATTAATTTGTCATGAAGCGCATAAAATCATTTATATCCCACAAAGGAATAAAATGGGGATTGCAGTCAGCACAACCCAATACGCAGGTGCACGTTGCTATGGTGAAATACACATAAAGTTAGGGACCACTCATAGAGGCAACCGTGAAGTGGTGGGTGGCTTACATAATTTGGCCAAAATATAAACTAATGCCTCATCTAACATCCAGCATAGTGGCAGGACGGAGCTCTAGCTGCAGTGTGCCATTGCACCTTCATTTATATCCCAGGCTGAAGGTAAACTTTAGGGAGCATGTATCTTGGTGTACATCACTGTGCAGTGCAGCAAAATTCATATCTAGTCCTTTCTGGTAGAGAAACAGTTACCGTGTGTCAGAATGATGGGCAGTCTACATATATGGACATGTGCTTCATCGTGCAGGCCAACAACAGTCTTAGATAACCCCCAACTAAACCAAAAGAAAGGCATAGAGAAGCCTTCAGTAAAGTAAGCAAAAATAAATAAATGCTGCGTGCCCCTGCAGGAGCTGTGTCCCCATGACTCTTTAGTGGAACAAAATGAGGACATGGAGGCAGCACCGATAAAGTAGTGGATAAAAAAAAAAAAAAAGGTTCAAGCACATGCGTTAGATTCCCTTCTGTTAGATATAGAATGACTATGCATGACTATTCACATTTCAGTTATCTGTTCATTTATTCTCATCATTTATTGTCGGTCAAAAGCAGCTTAGGGTCAACAGGTGTAGATTTCATCATGATACCAAATAACTGAAGCATGAACTTATCCTTAGGGGTCAGTGTCAGCTAATTTATTGGTGTGGACTGAACCGTGCAGTGGCCCAAGATTCAAGTAGTGGCCCCTTGACAGTGGGGAGGGTGTCAGTAGTAATGCTGTGTTCACATCATTGTTTAGTTTTCAGTTCTTCTGATCCGTCAGAAGAACAGCCAAATAAAAGTGAATCCTGTAGTTTGATCATCTTTCTTCAAACTGGCAGTATTTGATTAGCGTTTGATCAATATTTGTAAGGCAAAAACAGGAGTGGGTCCAAAACAGAGATAACATGTGATGAAAATATTTGCATGTGTTCTGTGTTTTGGACCCACTCCTGCTTTTGGCTTCCAAATCATGATCATTGCCCCCCAGAAATGGAAGATGGGTTACTGTAGGTTCTAGTAGACTTAGAGCTGTTGATAGAAGACATGTCCCACAGTCTGTGGCTCTCTGTAATTCAAGATGCCAGGAGCAGATAGGATAAGAAATGACAAGCTCAGAGTCTTGTCTACAAATGCTCGCAGTTTAGGGAATACGATCAACGAACTTGAGTCTGTAATGGCATCTGAGAATATAGATTTAGTGGCTGTTACTGAGACATGGTTCAATGATAGTAATGACTGGGATATAACAATACCTGGGTTCTCTCTATATAGGAAAGACAGAGAAGGCAGGAAAGGGGGTGGAGTGGCCCTATATGTGAAAGATAGCATAAAATCTAATCTAATACAAGCCAGCGAAACCAATTTAGAGTCAGTTTGGGTTACGTTGCAGCTTGGTAATCATAAGGTAACTCGTGTAGGTGTCATATACAGACCACCAAGCCAAGTCAAAGAATTGGATGATCTACTAGTTGAGGAAATGGCTAAAATGACATTGAAAGGGGAAGTTGTCATTATGGGAGACTTTAATCTTCCTGATATAAACTGGAAAACCAAAATAGCTAGTTCTTCCAGGAGTACAGACATTCTAAATTCCCTACTGGGAATATCTCTACAGCAAGTAGTTGAGGAGCCAACCCGGAAGGAGGCCATTTTAGATTTGGTATTCACAAATGACAATTTGGTATCTGATATTACTGTAGGGGAAAGCTTAGGATCCAGTGATCACCAATCAGTGAGGTTTACTATAAGTACAGTGACTGAGTCACTCCACACAAAAACAAAAGTTTTAGATTTTTGGAAAACAGACTTTTCTAAAATGAGATCAGTGATATACGAGTCCCTATCAGACTGGAACAATTTAAATGGAGTCCAAGATAAATGGGATTACTTAAAATTGGCACTACTGAAGGCAACAGAAAAGTGCATTAGGCTTGTCAGTAAAGGCAAAAAAGGAAGAGACCACTGTGGTACTCAGCAGAAGTGGCCAAAATCATTAAAAACAAAAAGATGGCATTTAGCAAGTATAAAAACACCCAAAACGAGGATGATCGGGAAACCTATAAGATAAGGCAGAGAGAGGCCAAGCAAGTTATAAGAGCTTCTAAAGCTCAGGCAGAAGAGAAATTAGCTCAGTCAGTGAAAAAAGGTGATAAGACATTCTTCAGATACATAAATGAAAAAAGGAAATTAAAAAAAGGAATTACCAAATTAAAAACAAAAGAAGGAAGGTATATGGAAGAGGATAAAGAACTAGCTGACTGCCTCAATGAATACTTCTGTTCAGTTTTTACAACGGAAAATGAAGGAGAAGGACCTCAGTTAGGGAGGAAGACTAATGAATCCTTTGATGCATGTGTCTTTGCAGTGGAAGAGGTTCTAAGTCAGCTGTCTAAAATTAATACAAATAAATCACAGGGGCCTGATGGGATACACCCAAAGTTATTAAAAGAGCTTAGAGGTGTACTAGCAAAACCATTAACAGATTCATTTAACCAATCACTGGTAACAGGTGTCGTCCCGGAAGATTGGAAATTAGCAAACGTTGTGCCAATTCACAAGAAAGGTAGTAGAGAGGATTCGGGCAACTATAGGCCAGTAAACCTGACATCAATAGTGGGGAAATTAATGGAAACCATACTCAAGGAGAGGATTGATAAAAAACAGCATGGGTTTACTTCAGGGAGATCATGTCAAACTAATCTTATTGACTTTTTTGATTGGGTGACTAAAATAATAGATGGCGGAGGTGCAGTAGACATCGCTTATCTGGACTTTAGTAAGGCTTTTGATACTGTCCCACATAGAAGGCTTATCAATAAACTGCAGGCTTTGAGCTTGGGCTCACATATTGTTGAATGGATTAGGCAGTGGCTGAAGGACAGAAAACAGAGGGTTGTAGTCAATGGAGTATATTCAGACCATGGTATTGTTACCAGTGGGGTACCTCAGGGATCTGTTCTGGGACCCATATTGTTTAATATCTTTATCAGCGAAATTGCAGAAGGCCTCAATGGTAAGGTGTGTCTTTTTGCTGATGACACAAAGATTTGTAACAGGGTTGATGTTCTGGAGGGATACACCAAATGGAAAAAGATTTAGGAAAACTAGAGGAATGGTCAAAAATCTGGCAACTAAAATTTAATGTCGATAAGTGCAAGATAATGCACCTGGGGCGTAAAAACCCAAGAGCAGAATATAAAATCAGTGATACAGTACTAACCTCAGTATCTGAGGAAAGGGATTTAGGGGTCATTATATCAGACGACCTAAAGGTGGGCAGACAATGTCATAGAGCAGCAGGTAATGCCAGCAGAATGCTTGGGTGTATAGGGAGAGGCATTAACAGTAGAAAGAGGGAGGTGCTTGTGACACTCTACAGAGCACTAGTGAGACCTCATTTGGAGTATTGTGTGCAGTACTGGAGACCATAACTGCAGAAGGATATTGAAACTTGGAGAGAGTTCAGAGAAGAGCCACTAAACTAGTACTTGGATTGCAGTACAAAACTTACCAGGAAAGGTTAAATGACCTTAACATGTATAGCTTGGAAGTAAGAAGAGACAGAGGGGATATGATAGAAACTTTTAAATACATAAAGGGAATCATCACGGTAAAAGAGGAGAGAATATTTCAAAGAAGAAAAACTGCTACAAGAGGACATAGTTTTAAATTAGAGGGGCAAAGGTTTAAAAGTAATATCAGGAAGAATTACTTTACTGTGAGAGTAGTGGACGCATGGAATAGCCTTCCTGCAGAAGTGGTAGCTGCAAATACAGTGAAGGAGTTTAAGCATGCATGGGATAGGCATAAGGCCATCCTTCATATAAGATAGGGCCTGGGGCTATTCATAGTATTCAGAATATTGGGCAGACTAGATGGGCCAAATGGTTCTTATCTGCCGACACATTCTATGTTTCTATGTCTGATGCAAAATACTGACCGTGTGATAGATGCTTTATGGACGCTAAAACAACAGGACCCGTTTTTTTGTTTTTGTTATTTTTATGCTCTTCTGACAGATCAGAATGCCAGAAAAGTAAAGTGATGTCATTACGGCCAAACAGGGTCACTAGTGTCCCTATAACAGAATGGTGAGAGTGGAAACAGTATGTAGAGTCACAATAATGGCCCCGGAACAGAGTGTGTGTGTGTGTGTGGGGGGGGGGGGGGGGGGTTACAACATCAATGTCAGTATGAGCAGGATCACAGTAGGAGCAGATGACAGTACAGACATCGGGGGTGTGGCATCAGATGTGTGCAGCTTCAGAATAGTGGCAGCAACAAGTGGCCACTACAGTCAGATCGCTACTGCCAAAATGATCTAGTCTTTTACATCAGGCACTGGTTTCTGGAAATCCTGGTTGATCCATGCTTGATTCATCTTTATAAAGGTTTCTCAACATTTTGTGTTGTTCTTTGTGGTAACTATGCCAACTCCTGCATTAAACATTTGCTATGATGGCACACTGCTCGCAGAAAAGCTTGCACAGGGCAACCTTGGCCAGTTGCAGCCACAATTCAACTTTGGCTGCCCAATAGTCTAGGGGATCTTGGGTATGGGATGACAGGGTGCAGTTCAAGTATGCTATCACCTGCTGGTTCAGGTTCTGCTCCATGTTCTGCTACTGCTCGGTGGTTTCTTCAGTAGGTGGCTAAAGCAAACAGCTCATCAAAGACTCAAGACGTAAGTTACTTTTGTGAGGATGGGTGGTGGAGCACATAGACAGCGACCCAACAACTACAAAGAATGTCTTGATCATCTTGAGGAGTTTTTTTACCCCTCTCAGCATATGTTAAAAATGCCCACATTTTGGCCTGTCTAACATTGTGGCGAGCCACCTGTCATTCCTCTGCTAAATGGTGATAATGCGGCTGTCACTACACAAGCAATTCTGCACGTATCTGGTCATTTGCACAAGGAACTTGGAGGGACGCCATGCCTCAATTTCCACTACATAGTGCCATGGTCTGTCGGGATCATATCTGTGGTCTTTGTCATCGCCATCTAGCTCCTCCTGCTCCTCTCCTGTCATGTGGGCAGATAAACCACCGAGGTCTGTATACAATTTCTGGGCATTTATGTCCTCCTCCTCGTCCTCCTCCTGTGGAAGTTCAGCCACCACAGAGCTTAGGTGGCCGGGAGATATAGGCACCACGTCTTCTGTCCCCTTGCCAGTCAGATTTATCAGCATCCCCTCCAGGACATGAAGGAATGGAATGACATCATTCAACCCGTAGTCCTGGTGACTGACAAATAAAGTGGCCTCCTCAAAGTGCCTAAAATAAAGTGGCCTTCTCAAAGTGCCTGAGAATGTGTCATGCGTGATCTGCCACTTTCTAACGTCAAAGTTATACTGTGGAATAGTCCTGTCCATCTGCATCATCAACAAATCGGTCACAGGATTCTTCTGCTCAGTCCAACATTTGGAGCGATGCGTTCCAACATGTGGAAACATCGCATATGAGGCAATATAGGGAACCACCATTCTGCCTTTGTAACTCAAAGGCATGGTTTGCAGTGTAAGAGTAGCTGAAGTGCATGCACAGTTTCCTTGACATTTTAAAGATATCTTGCAGTTAGGTGGAAGACTTCAGGAACCGGATGACAACCAGATTGAACATGTGTGCCATGCAGGGCGCCTGAGTTAGCCCTGCTTGATGCATCGCAGGCAGAATGTTCTTCCTGTTATCGGTAACCATGGTTCCTATCTACAGTTGGCGAGGAGAGAGACATGATTCGATTTCTTGGTTAATGATGCAGAGAATTCCTCCCCGATGTGACTCCAATCACCCAGGCTGACCAGATGCAGAACTGTGTGACAACACCATGCTTTGCATAGGTGGTATGCTGAACTGTGCCTACTGTGGGGGCTGAGGACAAAGTGGAGGATGAGGAGGCAGATGAGGAGGTTGGTGCAGAAATCCCACGATTGCAATGCGGAATTGCCATCACCTGACCAAGTTGCTGGTGTGTCTGGGCTGGAACCACATTTACCTAGTTGGCTGTACAGGACATGTATTATGCTTGACCATAGTTAAAGCTCCACATATCAGTGCTGACATGAACTGTACCAGATGCTGACAGGTTCAAGGACCGGCCCACCTTTTGCTCAACATTCATTAGCAGGGCTGGTATAGCTTTTTTAGTGATGTAATGATAGCTTGGGACTCTCCACCTTGTGGGCACAAGCCATCAGTTCTCTGAAATGTTCAGAGTCAACTATATAGAAAGGGAGGGACTCAGCTTCTGAATGAGAGCATGCATACTGTTGTTTCTTCACTATTGCCTCGGTAATTGATTGATGGCATAAAACTTGATGAGGAGGAGCAATAGATGAAGGTAAGAAACGACAGCTTCCGTCTGCTGAGGTTGAGGAGCCCTGACCACTGTAGAAGGTGTGCAGGCTGCTGGGAGATGAAGCGATTCCTGCTTCATGCTGTACCACTATATTATTTTCCTAGGTCACTTCATGATGATGCTCCATGTGTTGATGCAGGGCCGTGGTACAAACATTAACACCCTGACCGTGCTTCACCTTCAGCCCACATATCCTGTATACCACTACGCTAACGTCCTGCAGTGACTGACTGCCTGCAGTGACTGACTGCCTTTATGAACCCGTGCACTGCTAGTTGTTTCCTGACAGGTAAGCTCAGGGCCGGTGCAAGGATTTTTGCCGCCCTAGGCAAAGAAAAGTTTGCCGCCCCCCCCCCCCCTATGTGACATCACAATGCCCCACCCATATGATCTGCCACAATAACTAACGCGAGTGCTGCCGTGTTTACATTAAAAAGCCTGCAGGGAAAGGCAATAGACACTAGAGCCACTACATTTAGCTGCAGAGGTTCTGGGGACTATAGTGTCCCTTTAATGTGAGGTAAATTAGAGACTAGTCCCATGAATAATGTACTCGATCGCCTACTTACACCCCAATGAGGATGATGATGGGCTCTGGCTCCACTGGTCTGGTGTGGGACAGGCTCTCTGGAGGCAAAAATCTATGTTCTGGGAGAACGGGAAGCGGCTCCATTTGTTGGGGCCCTTTACACAGTTCAAGGTCTGGGCCCCAGGAGAGTATGCCCATAAGGCCCACCCATAAGTCCACCTACATGTTCCACCCATTAGTTTGTTCACAGTGGGTGAAGTGTGTAGGGGATGTGTTATGTGTTGCTGTAGAGAATCTAATGTGTGTGCTTATGGGATGTAGTGATTAGGGATAGCAGTGTGTGTAGTGCATGCAGTGCGTGTGTGTAGTGGATGCAGTGTGCAGTGGATGCAGTGTGCAGTGGATGCAGTGTGCAGTGGATGCAGTGTGCAGGGGATGCAGTGTGTGTGCAGTGGATGCAGTGTGTGTGCAGTGGATGCAGTGTGCAGTGGATGCAGTGTGTGTGCAGTGGATGCAGTGTGTGTGTGTGTGTGGAGTGTATAGGGAGACCAGTGTGTAGGTGATGCAGTATGTGTAGGTGATGCAGTGTGGGTGTGTGCAAGGGATAGAAAGAAGTTAGTGTTTGTGTATAAGGTTTGTGTTGTGTGTTTCTGAATGTGTGTACAGAGTGCAGAAAGAGTAAGGCAGCTCTCACCAGCTTAGAACACCCTCTGTGCACGGATGCCGCACCTGGATGGGGGAGTATACAATCAGGCAAGAAGAAAAATCCAGCTCAGCTTGGGTGACTCGTATTCTTAGACTTTATTCCAGCGGTAAAAACTTCATACAAGATGCGAAAAACTGTTACGCGTTTCAGACCTCTCTAATATCTGGGTCCTTCCTCATGACAAACATCACAACATCACAACGTTTGTCATGAGGAAGGACCCAGATATTAGAGAGGTCTGAAACGCGTAACAGTTTTTCGCATCTTGTATGAAGTTTTTACCGCTGGAATAAAGTCTAAGAATACGAGTCACCCGAGCTGAGCTGGATTTTTCTTCTTGCCTGTGTACAGAGTGCGTTCTGTGAATCTGTGTTTGCATGTGTAAGGCTCTATTCACACATCCACAATTCTGTTCCGCATTTTGCGGAACGGAATTGCAGACCAATTTATTTCTATCCACACTCCCGGGTCCACACTACCATCCCGCAAAAAAATAGAACATGTCCTATTCTTGTCTGCAATTGCGGACAAGAAAAGGCATTTTTTATGAGAGTGCCGGCGATGTGCGGTCCGCAAAATGCGAAACGCACATTGCCGGTGTCCGTGTTTTGCGAAAACACACTTGGACGTGTGAATGGAGCCAAAGAGATGCATTGTGTTTCAGTGTGTAAGGGATGCAGTGTGTGTGTGTCATGGATGTCAAACTCCCCCCCCCCCCGCCAGTCACTCTCTTTCTTACTCCCCTCCCTTGTGTCACTCTTTTCCCCTTCTTGTCACTCTCATTACTCCATCATTACTCTTATTCCCCCTAGTCACTCTCTTTCTTGCCCCCCTTGTGTCCTTCTGTTCCCTCGTGTCAGTCCCTCTGGTGTGGTGTGGCCCCCTTCTTGTCACTCTCATCTCCCCCATCACTCTCATTCCCCCCTCCCCCTTGTGTCACTCTGTCCCTCCTGTCAGTCCCTGTGGAGTAGGGCGCAGTATTAAGGCAGACATTGTGAGCACTTCCCTAGTGTCAGTCCCTGTGGAGTAGCATGGCCGACCTCTGTCCGGTTCCACGGGTACAGAAGCATTTGTTCCCTGTACCCGGCCGGACTGAGAGGAAGTGCACACTAAGTTAGCACTTCCTGTCAGTCCGGACAGGTACAGGAAACAAAAGCTCCTGTACCTGCAGAACCGGACAGAGCTTGGCCACGCTACTCCACAGGGACTGACACTAGGGAAGTGCTCACACTGTCTGCCTTAATACTGCGCCCGGGCGGTGCGCACACAGGGACGCGTCAGCCCGGGCGGGAGCCAGCGCCCCCAGCAAGAGTGCGCTCAACACGGTGGCGTACTCTGCTTATGGGTGGCGCCGGCCCTGGGTAGGCTCCTGAGTAGCAGACGGTCTACCATGAGCGCGTTTGGCTCCAGAACTTCCACTGCTTCCACCCTGCTGGCTCATTGGCTCACTGCCACCCGGGTGCTGACTCACAGGTCTGCTGCCACCCTCGCCCCCTGATGATGCCCTTTCTACACCTGGCTCCCACGTGTGATTGGCTACATCATGATCCACTACTGTCTGTTTGTCACCTATGTCACCCCCACCAGCCTCATGGCCACAACACTGACCGCTCATAATATGTGCTGCTACCACCTGACTGTTATCATCACTAGTTGCATGCGTAAGGACAGCGGACCTCTCCTCCAAATCTGTGTAGAAAAATAAAAATACATTCGCCATTCATTGCTGCACTTATATGTAGAAAAAACGTATTGACGTATAGCAGTACAAAAGAAATATACATTCGCTGCTGCACTTATATGTAGAAATAACTTAACTGACATATATCAGTAGTAAAAAAAAAAAAAATACATTCGCCATTCGCTGCTACACTTATCTCTTGAAAAACCTTTATTGAGGTATATCAGTAGAAAAAGAAATATACATTCGCCATTCGATGCTGCACTTATGTCTTGGAAAACCTTTATTGACGTATATCATTATAAAAATAAAAATATATTCAGTGTTCACTGTTGTCATATGTGGTAAAGCCTTTAGCGGAGTATTTCAGTAGAAAAATAAAAATATATTTAGCGTTCAGCGCTGCAGTTATATGTGGGAAAGTCCTTTTTGCGGTATGGACCGAATTACGTTGTGGTGAAATTTTGAATTTACCTTTCACACACTGCGCACTTACGTGACGACGTCCATAAGAGCGGCGCACCAATACAACCCTGCACAAAAATGCAAACTAATTCACACCAGCCCCCATCTATCTGCGGTATTGCTTTACTGGACACTACAGGAACAGCACAGAAACCGCAAGAGGACCGCGTCTTGCCCTTCCAGCACGGACCTACTTCCTCCGCTACGTCCTGTTCACTTCAGATCACTCCACCTCAGGCAAAGGTGTTTTTTTGAAACTGACAGCCTATAACCCTCTGTTAAAAAGCCTTTAGTGGCCTATATATGTGGAAAAAGAAAAATATACTCGGAGGTCACTGTTCCAGTTATATGTGGTATAACCTTTTGTGACATATTTCAGTCTAAAAACAAATTTTATTCAGCGTTCAGTTCTGTAGTAATATGCGGTAAAATCTTTAGTGCCTTATTTCGGTGGGAAAAAAAATTGTATTCAGCATTCAGCTCTGCAGTTATATGCGGTAAAATCTTTTGGGACCTATTTAGGTGGAAAAAGAAATTGCATTCAGCGTCCAGCACTGCAGTTATATGTGGTAAATTATTTTGTGAATACTTTCGATGGAAAAAATTTTTTATTCAGAGTTCAGCGATGCAGTTATATGCGGTAAAATCTTTTGGGACTGATTTCGGTGGAAAAAAATTGTATTCAACGTTAAGCGCTGCACTTATATGCGGTAAAATCTTTTGTGAATTATTTTGGGCGAAAAGCAAATTTCATACAGCGTTCAGCACTGCAATTTTATGTGGTAAAATCTTTTGGGACCTATTTTGGTGGAAACAAATGTGTATTCAGCGTTAAGCGCTGCACTTATATGCAGTAATATCTTTTGTGAATTATTTTGGTGCAAAAACTAATTTCATTCAGCGTTTAGCGCTGCAGTTATATGCTGCAAAATCTTTTGGAACTTATTTTGGTGGGAAAAAAATTGTAATGCAATAATATCTTTTGTGAATTATTCCAAAGGTTCTGCACTCGTTACAGCCTGAGGCCTGGTGCACTGTATGGCTGGGGTATTTCCATATTTCGGTGGAAAAACAAATTTCATTCAGCGTTCAGCGCTGTAGGTATATGCGGTAAAATCTTTTGTGAATTATTTTGATGGAAAAAAAAATTTGTATTCAGCATTAAGTGCTTCACTTATATGCAGTAAAATCTTTTGTGAATTTTTTCGGTAGAAAAACAAGTATCATTCAGCATTCAGCGCTGTAGTTATATGCGTTAAAATCTTTTGTTAATTATTTTGGTGGAAAAACAAATTCCATTCAGCGTTCAGTGCTGCAGTTAAAATCTCTATGTGGTCTTCATGATAAATCTGCAGCGTGGGGGCCCCATGTGGCTTCTACATACTTTCAAAATAATCCTTCAGGGGGGCCGAATAGATGCCGGATGACCGGGACGATCCATGACCTTCCCAGGAGCTGCTGTCATGAGCAGCGGTTCATTTCTGAGATGTTCGTATAGTGCGAGGGGAATCCGAAGACCCTCTCCATCTCCGTGCGTATTTTGGTGGAAAAACTAATTTTATTCAGCGTTCAACGCTATAGTAATATGCAGTAAAATCTTTTGTGACTTATTTTGGTGGAAAAACAAATTTTATTCTGCGTTCAGCACTGCAGTTATATGTGCTAGAACCTTTAGTGACATATTTCAGTAGAACAACAAAATATATTCAGCGTTCACTGTTGCAGGTATATGTGGCAAAATCTTTAGTGAAGTATTTCGGTCGAAAAACAAAATGTATTCAGTGTTCAGCTCTGCAGTTATATGTGGTAAAATCTTTTTTGACGTATTGCAGTAAAAAAAAAAAAAATATTTACCGTTCAGCGCTGTAGCTTTATGCGGTAAACACACTTCTACACACTTTCAAAATAATTCTTCAGCGGAGCGAATAAATGCCAGGTGACCGGGACGCTCCTTGACCTTCCCAGGAGCTGCTGTCAGGAGCAGCGGTTCATTTCTGAGATGTCCATATTGTGCGGGGGGAATCCAAGACTCTTTCCATTTCTGTGCTCCGTTATATGTGGTAAAATCTTGATTGAAGTATTTTGTTGGAAAAAAAAATTGTATTCAGCATTCAGCGCTGCAGTTATACGCAGTAAAATCTTTTGGGACTTATTTTGGTGGAAAAACAAATTTTATTCAGCGTTCAGCGCTGCAGTTATATGTGGTCAAATCTTCATTGAAGTTGTGGCAATGTGAACACTGATGTGCGCGAAGAAGTCCCGGGGAAGCATTCAAACAGGGGTGTTTGCATCGGGAGCGTGTCACCAAGGTGCCCGGTCTTGGTGGAGTAAAGCCCATAGATTAGGTGGCCACTGTTAGCTGGTGGACACAAATATAGTTAGTATAGCTGGTTCCAGCTAGTCTGGGGCAGGCTTATACTGGGAACAGGCAATGTGCTGGGTGGGTGCCTGTTCCCCATGCTCCAGTCTGGGGCTTAGGGCATGCTCACGTCCAGGGATTTCATTTAATCTGGTTGCTAAGCTTGGGCGTGTCTCACTCTGGAGAGTGTGCAGACAGAGGCCTGGTGAGGCTATGTCAGTGAGGTCTCAGCAAGGCTAGGCTGAGGGGCCACAAGGCTATGCAATAGCCTGGACTTTGGAGGACTTGGCGACATCCGGGAACGAGGGTCGAAAGGTCAGAGTCAGGAGGACTGCTAGACCACAACACCCTCCAAAGGTTCTGCATTCGTTACAGCCTGAGGCCTGGTGCACTGTATGGCTTGGGTAAGCCACACTTGGTTCCATGTGTGAACGCTATCATAAAGCTCAGTTAGGGATACAATGTTTATTATGTTTAGGTAGCGCCCAGACGGTCAGGTTTTTGTTTTATGCCATGCAGTGTATGAAGAGTGTCAAAAAATCACACTGTTTGGCCCTGAAACCCAGTGGTTATGAAGATAATTCTGTGAAAATGACCCTCGAATAAGAGACGATCCCTACAACATATTTCGGTGGAAAAACAAATTTTATTCAGCGTTCAGCGCTGTAGTAATATGTGGTAGAATCTTTTGTTGCTTATTTTGGTGGAAAAACAAATTGTGTCCGCTGCAGGTATATGTGGTCAAATCTTTTGTGATGTATTTTGGTGGAAAAACCAATTGTATTCAGCGTTGCAGTTATATGTGGTAAAATGTTTTTTGACGTATTTCAGTGGAAAAACAAATTGTATTCAGCATTCAGCGCTGCAGTAATATGTGGTAAAATCTTTCTTGAATTATTTCGGTCGAAAAACAAAAGTAATTCAGTAGTCAGCTCTGCGGTTTTATGCTGTAAAATCTTTATTGAAGTACTTTGGTCGAAAAACGAAATTTGTTATGCAGTCAGCGCTGCGGTTATATATGGTAAAATCTTTAGTGACGTGTTTTGATTAACTTTGCGACTCTTCCGGGCTCAAAGCTATCTTGACGCTTTGTCTTCTGATTGTCTGTAGCTTCTAGAGTCCTGTTCCTGCCAGGCAGGTTCACCTAAAAGTATCGACACTCTGTCATTGAGTCATTCTGTGGCTTCCTTATACTGCTGCCACCTCCAGACTTGGTCACTGTGCCACTCGGTGGCCTACTCATGCTGCTGCCACCTCCAGACTCTGTCATTGTGTTGCCTTGTGGTCTACTCATGCTGCCGCCACCTCCAGACTCTGTCACTGTGTTATTCTGAGGTCTCCTTATGCTGCGCCACCGGCAGACTCGGTCATTGTAACACTTGGTAGCCTCCTCATACTGTCACCACCTCCAGACTCTACCATTGTGCCAATCTGTGTTCTCCTTATGCTGCCGCCACCTACAGACTTGGTCATTGTGTCACTCAGTGGCCTCTTCATACTGCCGCCACCTCCAGATTTTGTCATTGTGCCGCTCTGTGGTCTCCTCATGCTGCTGCCATGTCCAGACTCGGTCATTGTGCCTCTTGGTGGACTCCTTATACTGCCGCCACCTCCAGACTCTGTCATTCTGCCACTCTGTGGTCTCCTCATGCTGCCGCCACCTACAGACCCTGTGATTGTGCCCTTTTGTGGTGTCCCCATGCTTCCGCCACCTTCAGACTCGTTCATTGTGCCACTCGGTGGCTTCCTCATATTGCCGCCACCTCCAGACTCTGTTATTGTGCCATTTTGTGGTGTCCTCATGCTTCCGCCACCTCCAGACTCGATCATTGTGCCACTCGGTCGCCTTCTCATATTGCCGCCACCTTCAGACTCGGTCATTGTGCCCCTTGGTGGCCTCCTCATATTTCCGCCACCTTCAGACTCGGTCATTGTGCCACTTGGTGGCCTCCTCATATTGCCGCCACCTCCAGACGTCATTGTGCTGCTGTGTGGTCTCCTTATGCTGCCGTCACCTGCAGACTCTGTCATTGTTACACTCGGAGGCCTCATCATAGTGCCCCTACCTACAGACTCTGTCATTGTGCCGATCTGTGGTCTTCTCATGCTGCTGCCACCTCCAGACTCGGTCATTGTGCCACTCAGTGGCCTCCTCATACTGCCACTACCTCCAGACTCTGTCATTGTGCCATTTTGTGGTGTCCTTATGCTTCCTCCACCTTCAGACTCAGTCATTGTGCCACTCGGTGGCCTCCTCATATTTCCGCCACCTCCAGACTCTGTCACTGTGCCGCTCTGTGGTCTCCTCATGCTGCTGCCACCTCCAGACTCTGTCATTGTGCCATTATGTGGTCTCCTCATGCTGCCGCCACCACATTCAGACTCTGTCATTGTGCCGCCTTGTGGTCTACTCATGCTGCCGCCACCTCCAGACTCTGTCATTGTGTCATTCTGTGGTCTCCTTATGCTGTCGCCACCTTCAGACTCAGACATTGTGCCACTCGGTGGCATCCTCATATTGCTGCCACCTCCAGACTCGGTCATTGTGCCGCTCTGTGGTCTTCTCATGCTGCCGCCACCTTCAGACTTGGTCATTGTTACACTCGGAGGCCTCATCATAGTGCCCCTACCTCCAGACTCTGTCATTGTGCCGCTCTGTGGTCTCCTCATGCTGCTGCCACCTCCAGACTCTGTCATTGTGCCACTCTGTGGTCTTCTCATGCTGATGCCACCTCCAGACTCTGTCATTGTGCCGCTCTGTGGTCTAATCATGCTGCCACCACCTACAGACTTGGTCATTGTGCAACTTGGTGGCCTCCTCATACTGCCACCACCTACAGACTCGGTCATTGTGCAACTCAGTGGCCTCCTCATACTGCCACCACCTCCAGACTCTGTCATTGTGCCATTTTGTGGTGTCCTTATGCTGCTGCCACCTTCAGACTTGATCATTCTGCCACTCGGTGGCTTCCTCATATTTACGCCACCTTCAGACTCTGTCATTGTGTCGCTCTGTGGTCTCCTCATGCTGCTGCCACCTCCAGACTCTGTCATTGTGCAGCTCTGTGGTCTCCTCATGCTGCAGCCACCTCCTGACTCGATCATTGTGACATTCGGAGGCCTCATCAAAGTGCCACCACCTCCAGACTCTGTCATTGTGCCATTCCGTGGTCTCCTCGTGCTGC
Source organism: Bufotes viridis (assembly GCA_033119425.1). Taxonomy (NCBI): domain Eukaryota; kingdom Metazoa; phylum Chordata; class Amphibia; order Anura; family Bufonidae; genus Bufotes; species Bufotes viridis. The sequence continues at coordinate 347,511,899 of CM065591.1, forward strand.
TGCCACCTTCAGACTCGGTCATGTGCCACTCGGTGGCCTCCTCATATTGCCGCCACCTCCAGACTCGATCATTGTGACATTCGGAGGCCTCATCATAGTGCCACCACCTCCTGACTCTGTCATTGTCTCATTATGCTTCCGCCACCGGCAGACTCGGTCATTGTGCCATTTTGTAGTGTCCTCATGCTGCCGCCACCTTCAGACTCGTTCATTTTGCCACTCTGTGGCCTCCTCATATTGCCGCCACATCCAGACTCTGTCATTGTGCCGCTCTGTGGTCTCCTCATGCTGATGCCGCCTCCAGACTTGGTCATTGTGACACACTCTGGCGTACTCATGCTGCTGCCACCTCCACACGCTGTCGTTGTGTCATTCTGTGGTCTCATTATGCTGCCGCCACCAGCAGACTCGGTCATTGTGCCATTTTGTGGTGTCCTCATGGTGCCGCCACCTTCAGACTCGGTCATTGTGCCACTCTGTGGCCTACTTATACTGCCATTATCTCCAGACTCTGTCATTGTGCCATTCTATGGTCTCCTCATACTGCCACCACCTCCAGACTTGGTCATTGTGCCACTTGGTGGCCTCCTTATGCTGCAGCCAACTGCAGACTCGGTCATTGTGTTACTTGGTGGCCTCCTCATACTGACGTCAACTCTAGATGCTGTCATTGTGCTGCTCTGTGGTCTCCTGATGCTGATTTCACCTCCAGACTCGGTCACTGTTCCACTTGATGAAATCCTCATGCTGCTGCCACCTCCAGACTCTGTCACTGTGCCGCTCTGTGGTCTCCTAATGCTGCCACCACCTCCAGACTCTGTCATTGTGCCATTTTGTTGTCTCCTCCTGCTTCCGCCACCTTCAGACTTGGTAATTGTTCCACTCGGTGGCCTCCTCATGCTGCCGCCACCTACAGAATCGGTCATTGTGCTGATCTGTATGCACAGTGTTCTGCAGCCGGGAACTATCCATTTTTTTATGTAATTCGCCTCAAATAAATTCGGATCAAAGCAAATTTTTCTGGAAAATTTGGCGAACCGGCCAAATTGAATGTTTGAAAAACTCGCTCATCTCTAATTACACCGCCTGTTGACAATAATTTTAACATCCGAAAGTCCTATGATGAACCAAGGATCTCTACTCGGGGAAATGCGTCGGGAGATATATGACTCTCTGGGACATTTTCTTTGTCCAAAATAACCAACTGAGAGCCAAGCAGCCAACTGAGAGCACGCTTTTTAGGGTCACGTTAGGGTAATAAAAGGGTTTAGCCACCGAGAGGTGGGGTCGCCCCTTTCGGGGCGGGTGCTCTGCCTGTAGGCAGGGGTAGACACCCTAGGGTATCATCAGGGATAATATCTCCTCCTGACCTCACCTGAAGCATATCTGTATGCATAAGTGATCCACCAAACTGTAAGTGCAATATCTCTTACCTATATATCGATGTGTGACCCTCTGCCTAGATGCTATCGATAGGTCTTGACTGACCTCTAGTCTGGCTTTTGTTTATAATACTGTTGATTATTGGAATTTTTTCTTTTTTTTAATTATATCAAGTAAAAGAAAAATTTTAGCTGGATAGCTGTAATTTCTGTGATTTTTTTGAAAAAATATATTGGATTATGCTTTCAGCACTTGTATTTTAACATTTGTGTAATATACCCTTTAACGGAAAGAAATACACTTGATTTACACTTGGCCTGCAACAGCTGGAACACCAGATTTTGGGTATCGCTATTTTGGCAATTGAATTTCAACCCAGAAAATAATATATCCTTTGATGGACACTATTAAACTTGTCCAGTCACAGCTGGAACACCAGATTTACGGTATTGCTATTTTTGCAACTGAATTTCACTGCAGAAAATAATATATCCTATGACGGACACTATGATACTTGTCCAGTCACAGCGAGAACACCAGATTTACTGTATTTCAATTTTGGCAACTGAATTTCACCCCAGAAAATAATAAATCCTTTGCAGGACAATATTAAACTTGGCCAGCCACTGCTGAAACCACTGATTTATGGTATTGCTATTTTGGCAATAGAATTTCACCCCAGAAAAAAATATATCCTTTGCCAGATACTATTAAACTTGGCCAGCCACAGCTGAAACTACTGGTTTATGGTATTGCTATTTTGGCAATTGAATTTCACCCCAGAAAAAAATATATCCATTGCCGGACACTATTAAACTTGGCCAGTCACAGCTGAAACACCAGATTTACGGTATTACTCTTTTGGCAATTGAATTTCACCACAGGAAAAAATATATATCCTTTGCCGGACAGCAGACAGTATTACACTTGGCTAGCCACAGCTGGAACACCAGATTTAGGGGATTGCAGTGACAGCATATAGCCACCATCCTTCGGCTATGGTAATACCCACTCGCGAGCCCTGGGCCTGAAGGCCTGCATTTCAAAACTACTGGCCTTTGAAATGCTGTCATTCAGGCTGGTGGACACAGACAGCTTGAAACAGCTGATGACGATGGCTGTAGCACAGTATGTTGTTTCCAGCCGCCACTACTTCTCCAAGAGAGCCGTGCCTTCCCTGCACAAACAAGTATCCAATAAAACCAAGTGTGCACTGCGCAACGCCATCTGTGGCAAGGTCCACCTAACCACAGATTCGTGAACCAGTAAGCACGGCCAGGGACGCTATATCTCCCTAACTGCACACTGGGTAAATGTAGTGGCGGCTGTGCCCCAGGCGGAGAGTTCTTTGGTGCACGTCCTTCCGCCGTCAAGGCATCATTCTTTGCCTCCTGTAGCCTCCTCCTCCTACTCGGCTTCCTCCTCCTCTTCTTCCACCTGCTCATCCAGTCAGCCACACATCTTCACCACCAACTTCAGCACAGCCCGGGGTAAACTTCAGCAGGCCGTTCTGAAACTCATATGTTTGGGGGACTAGCCGGTTTGACGCACATCCCTTGCTTGGCGCATGTGCTGAATTTGGTGGTGCAGAAGTTCATTCACAACTACCCCGACATGTCAGAGCTGCTGCATAAAGTGCGGGCCGTCTTTGCGCGCTTCCGGCGTTCACATCCTGCTGCTGCTCGCCTATCTGCGCTACAGCGTAACTTCGGCCTTCCCGCTCACCGCCTCACATGTGTCGTGCCCACCAGGTGGAACTCCACCTTGCACATGCTGGAGAGACTGTGCGAGCAGCAGCAGGCCATAGTGGAGTTTCAGCTGCAGCACGCATGGGTCAGTCGCACTGCGGAACAGCACCACTTCACCACCAATGACTGGGCTTCCATGCGAGACCTGTGTGCCCTGTTGCGCTATTTTGAGTACTCCACCAACATAGCCAGTGGCGATGACGCCGTTATCAGCGTTACAATACCACTTCTATGTCTCCTTGAGAAAACACTTAGGGCGATGATGGAAGAGGAGGTGGCCCAGGAGGAGGAGGAGGAGGAAGAGGAGTCATTTTTAGCACTTTCAGACCAGTCTCTTAGAAGTGGCTCAGAGGGAGGTTTTTTGCAAAAGAAGAGGCCAGGTAAAATGTGGCCAGCCAGGGCCCACTACTGGAGGACGAGGAGGATGAGGAGGTGGATGAGGATGAAGCATGCTCACAGTGGGGTGGCACCCAACGCAGCTCGGGTCCATCACTGGTGCATGGCTGGGGGGAAACGGAGGAACATCTTGTCCTTAAATCTGGGGAGCCTGGCACACATGAGCGACTACATGCTGCAGTGCCTGCGCAACGACAGCAGAGTTGCTCACATTTTAACATGTGCGGACTACTGGGTTGCCACCCTGCTGGATCCCCGGTACAAAGACAATGTGACCACCTTACTTCCTGCACTGGAGCATGATAGGAAGATGCGCGAGTACAAGTGCAGGTTGGTAGAAGCGCTACTGAGAGCATTCCCAAATGTCACAGGGGAACAAGTGGAAGCCCCAGGTGAAGGCAGAGGAGGAGCAAGAAGTCGCCAACGCAGCTGTGTCATGGCCAGTTCCTCTAAGGGCAGGGTTAGCATGGCAGAGATGTGGAAAAGTTTTGTCCCCACGCCACAGCTAACTGCACCACCATCTGATACGGAACTTGTTAGCAGGAGGCAGCATTTCACTAACATGGTTGAACAATATGTGTGCACACCCCTCCACGTACTGACTGATTATTCGGCCCCATTCAACTTCTGGGTCTCCAAATTGTCCACTTGGCCAGAGCTAGCCTTTTATGCCTTGGAGGTGCTGGCCTGCCCGGCGTTTTGTCTGAACGTATATTCAGCACGGCAGGTGGCGTCATTACTGACAAATGCAGCCGTCTGTCCACAGCCAGATTGGACAAGCTGACGTTCATAAAAATGATATAGGCATGTATCCCACAGGACCTGTCCATCCCTTGTGCAGAATAGACATTTATAACTACCTCCCCTTAACCATATATTCTTGTTCTCCAGGGCACTTCATTATTGAATCCTCTTTTTTTCATTTTACCATTATTTTGCAGGGCAACCCAAAGTTGAATGAACCTCTCCTCCGTCTGGGTGCCATGGCCCTGAGTCTGTGAATGAGGCCTGTGGCACTGCAGGCAGACATGAATTCTTTTTGGCTGTGATGAGAACATCAACTCCCATAGCATTCCCACCTGATGCCACCTCAACCTCCTTTTCCACCTCCTCCTCCTCCAAGTTGCCAATTGATATTGGTTAATTTTTATTTATTTTATTTTATTTTAAGTCATTTCCCTATCCACATTTGTTTGCAGGGGATTTATCTACATTTTGCTGCCTTTTGCAGCCCTCTCGCCCTTTCCTGGGCTATTTTAAAGCCTATTTAGTTCCCAAAAGTTTGGGTCTTCATTGACTTAAATGGGGTTCGGGTTCAGGGTGAAGTTCGGGTCGAGTTCGGATCCCGAACCCGAACATTTTCGGGAAGTTCGGCCAAACTTCCCGAACATTCAGCTGTTCGCTCAACAATACCCAAGACCTTTACCTTTTTTTTTTTTGTTTCTTTGGAGTTGTGTGAGGGCTTGATTTTTGCAGGATGACTTGTATTTTTCATTGGTATCATTTTGGAGTAAATGGCGCTTTTTGATCAATGCTTATTACGTTTTTTCGGTGGCAAATAAGAATAAATTAGCAAATCTGCCTTTTCTTTAAGGCGTAGGTGATAATTTACATGATATTTATGTAGTCCGAGTCGTTATCGACATGGCAATAGCAGACATACGGGGAAGATAATTATTTGCTATTTTTTTCATTGAAAATCGCATTTTCAATAGAAAAAAAGTATAATTTTTTTTTTATGGGAATTTTTAAATTAAATAACTGAGTTTTTTTTTTTTTTACTTTTTTTATACCACTTAATAGTCCCACAAGAGGACAATAACAGACAGCTTTTGATTGCTTTTAAAATGCAATGCACTATCTCTATAGTGCATTGCATTTTAATGGCAATGCTACTCTGACAATAACTGAAGGGTGGTCTGGGGCCTACATCAAACCCCAGGATGCCTTCAGCACTTTACATGCGGCAGGCGCCATTGCCCGCGGCATGTAAAGTGTTAAACAGCCCAGATTGGCACTCCTGTCGCTCCGGGCTGTTAGAGTAAGGCCGCGGGAGTAGGGATCCGTGCAGTGCTTAGACTGAGTAAAAAAGCTGCGGCCCAACCTAAGGCCCTTTAGTGACCACTGTAAAAACACTTATGGGTGGTCACTATCGGCGGGTTAAATCTGCTTTTTTTAATATGTGATCTGCAGGTATTAAAAAAAAGAAAGAAAATACACAATAACATGTTACAAGAGCATATCCCAGGAAATGTTTTCGCACACAAAATTCAAGCAGCCATAATTCATTGTACATCATAGTGGTATTTGCTAAGTAGCAGTCTTATTTACATTTCTATGACACTGCATTGGTATAATTGAATATAAGCTTTTCATTGTTAAGCTTAGAAGAAGCACATAAAAATGATCAGTTGGGTTTATCTTGTATTAAGGGAAAGGCTTTATCTTGGCTCTAAGCCTACAACAACCTTCTAGATAGTTGTGATTAATAAAAAAGGATTTCAAAACTTGCGTAGCAAATGGGAAGGAACTATTGCACCAGAAGAATCTTAAATATAGTGCGGTCAATGATGTCTGTTCAAGAGAGATTTTAAAGCAAAATCTATCTATCTATCTATCTATCTATCTATCTATCTATCTATCTATCTACTGTATATTATAGATTAGCAAAATTGTTTGAATTTCTTTAAAGGGCTTCTTTCAGCAGATTTGTACCTGTGAAAGTGAAGGCATCTATGTTGGTCCTTCTGTTCTTATGTGCCCGCATTGCTGAGAAAAAATGAAGTTTTAATATATGCAAGTGCACCTCTAGAAGCAATGGGGGATTTGCCATTGCAGAGAGCTGAGCTCATTGCTCCTAGAGGCTCATTTACATATATTAAAACATAATTTTTCTCAGCAAAGTGGGCATATACGCACTTGGGACCAACACAGATGCCTTCAGATGCCAAGTGCAAATGCAACAGGTCAGCCAGTTTCATAACTACAAATCTGCTGACAGATGCCCTTTAGGTCCTACTCGCCAAATTTTTGAAAACGTTTGATTCGGGTATGAATTAGAGATAAGTGAATCGAAGCTGATGAAGAGGAATTTGATCCGAATGTCAGGTAAAATTCAATTTGCAGCAAATGCGAATTTCCTCGCGCTTCGTAGTAAAGAATTGCAATATTTCCTAAAATGGCGGCTACATGTGAGGACAAGGGGCAAGGAACTCTGGTAAGGCGGGATCACTCATAATGCTTTGCATGCAGCCAATCAGCAGCCAGCTCTGTGATGTCACAGCCCTATAAATACCCGCAGCCATCTTGGATTCTGCATTTTCCAGCGTTCTAAGTGCAGGGAGAGACGTTGCAGGCGCTAGGAAGAGTGATAGGAAAAACCTTATTGCATTGTTAATAAAAAGTGATTTATAAGTGCAGGGAAAGGATAGGGAGGATTTCACAGCATCTTAATGCAGGGAGAGACATCAGAACAGGAGCTAGGGACAGTGATAGGGAAAACCTCATTGTGAAAAGATTTACCGTGCAGGGAAAGATTATTTGGGGATTCAAATAGCCATTATACAGCTCTGTCATTCCAGCAATTTGTTCTTGGGTTCTTGGGGTGCAAGTGCTAAGTTGAAAAGCCTTTAGTGGCTTAAATCTGTAAAAAAATAAAAATATATATGCAGCTATATGTGGTGAAAGCGTTTAGTGGTGCATTTCAATACAAAAAGAGAAATATATAAGCAGTTCACTTTTGCAGTTATTTGCGCTAAAAGCATTAACTGACCTATTTCAGTACAAAAAGAAAAATATATACGCAGTTCGTTTTTGCAGTTATTTGTACTAAAAGCGTTTACTGACTTATTTCAGTGCAAAAAGAGAAATTTATATGCAGTTCGCTTTTGCAGTTATTTGCGCTAAAAGCGTTTACTATAGAGTTGAGCGAACACCTGGAAGTTCGGATTCACCGGGTTCAGCCGAACTTTATAAAAAAGTTTGGGTTCGGGATCCAAACTTGACTCCAAACCCCATTGAAGTCAATAGGGACCTGAACTTTGGGGCATTACAATGGCCTGCAAACTAATGTGGATAGGGAATTGAAGTCAAATAAAATAAATAAAAATTAAAAAAAAATTATCCTGAAGTAAGAGCAGTAGGTCCATATGGACTAGGAGGTTGAGGAGGCAGTGAACGTGGCATTGTAGGTGGACATGGTGGTGTAGGTGGATTTGGCGATGTAGGTGGAAGCGGCAGTGGAGGAGGTGGAGGTTGTTTTTTTAAATTTAATTTGGGTACACCACAAAACATTGTGGAACATATAAAATAACACAAAGAGAAAGTGTGCTACAGTATAACAGCAGACAGGCGAGCAACAGCAGGCTGAGAACGCCGAAAGCGCGCACAGATGGTCCACACTTTCTGTAGCAGCTCTGACATATCGGGGTAGTTTTTAAGGAATCTCTGCACCACCAAATTCAGCACATGTGCTAGGCAAGGGATGTGCATCAAACCGGCAAGGGCCAGAGATTTTTCGAGATTTCGCCCATTATCGCACACCACCAGGCTGGGCATGAGGCTCAGTGGCACCAACCACTCATCGGTCTGTTGTTCCAGGCCTTTCCAAAGCTCTTGCGCAATGTGGGGTTTGTCCCACAAACAGATGAGTGTAAAAAGTGCCTGCTGTCGTTTCCCTCTGTCTTTGTTTTAGTTGGTGGTGAAGGTGTTATGCTGAGAGGCTGAAGAGGTGTTAGAGGAGGAAGAGGAGTAGGAGAAGAAGGCAACAGCAGGCAAAGAGAAATGCCCTGCAATCCTAGGGGGCGGAATGACATGCGCCAAACAGCTATCCACCTCAGCCCCAGCCACCACTGCATTTACTCAGGGTGCTGTTAGGGAGATATAACGGCACTGGCCGTGCTTACTGGTCCACATATTGGTAGTTATGTGGACCTTGCCATAGATGGCGTTGTGCAGTGCACACCTTATTTTGTCCGTCACTTGCTTGTGCAGGTAAGGGATGGCTCATCTGGAAAAGTAGTGGTGGCTTAGAACGACATACTGTGGGACAGCCACCGCCATAAGGTTTTTAAAACTCTCTGTCTCCACTAGTGTTGATCACGAATTGCGAATTTTAATTGCGAATATCGGTACTTTGAGAATTTAGAATATCGCCAAATATATTCGCAATCGCGAATATTAGTGTTTTTATAAATACCAGTTTATACAAATTTTGTATGCGAATATTTTATATGCAAATTTTCGCAATCAAGAAAATATTATTTTCTTGATTGCGAAAATTCGCATATAAAAATTCACATACAATTTGCATAAAAATTTGCATAAGCTGGTATTTAAAAGATACCTTTTAAATACCAGTTTATGCGAATTTTTATGCAAATTTTTATATGTGAATTTTCCAAATCAAGAAAATAATGACAGGAGATTATGAATTTGCGAATTTTTGAATATATGGCGAATATTCGCCCAAATATTCGCGAAATATCGCAAATTCGAATATTGCCCCTGCCGCTCATGACTAGTCTCCACGAGATGGAATGACAGCATTTCAAAGGCCAGCAATTTTGATATTCTGGCATTCAGGGCCAGGGATCGCAGGTGGGAGGTACTTCCTCTTTCGATCCAGTGTTTGGGAGATGGATAGCTGAACGCTTCCATGGGACACTGTGGTGGTGATTATTGAAGGTGACGGATGTGGTGGCGTTGGTGTCACATCCTCCGTTTGCGGGGAGGCCGTTTCCACTGTCACTCCAGAGGTGGAGAAAGAGGCTGCCCCCTCTTTTGCTGTGCTGGTGTCTCTGTGCGAATTTATTACACTTTGTGCTCTGCCTAATATGCCCTGACAGTGTGATAAAGATACAAGATATTTCTAGGTCACATGACAATATGAAAAACAAATTTATTACACTGTGTGGCCTGCCCAATAGGCCCTGGGAGCATGTTAAAGATAAAAGATTGATTAAGGTCACAAGTCACTTTGAAAAATATGAGGAGCACAGATCCCCCAACAATGGGTAGTCTGCCACCTAATTTACTGAATAAATATTAGCAAGACAGGTATGTAGTGCAGCAGAAACACCAACACAGGACGCAGGGCTACTTTATGGGCCAAAATTATGTTTTTTTTAACCCCAATATCCTAGTGGAATTTACTGATTTTATTTGATTTCCAGTACAAGGCTAGAGTTGAGCAAACCCGAAATGTATAGTTCGGGTTCGTACCAAATTTTGGGGTGTTTGAGACAAGGACCCAAACCCGAACATTTTCAAAAAAGTTTGGGTTTGGGTCCGTTGTTCGGCAAATTTCTTCCCACTTTCTGAAGGGCTGCAGGGCAGCCAATCAGCAAGCATTTTACTTCTTGCCCTAAGAAGCCATTACAGCCATGCCTACTATTGGCATGGCTGTGATTGGCTGAGTGCAGCATGTGACCCAGCCTCTATTTAAGCTGGAGTCACGTACTGCCACATGTCACACTGCTGATTTGAGCTTAGGGAGAGGATGTTGGTGCTGCGATCAGGGACAGAATAGGGCAGAAATCAGAAGAACCTGTGCCAGGGAGGGAGCCCAGCCACTGCAAGGGAAATCTTTTTTTGTAATCCATCTGTTACTGAGTGTGTGTACTGTGTAGTGTGCCAGCCAACCAGGGACATCAGCCTAATCCTATTTTGTAGCTCAGTGAAGGAAAAAAAAACTTTTTTTTTCTGGCTGCCTTATGTATGCTTAAGGGGTGACATAGTCCATTTGTCTAGCCTGGGATCTGTGTGCCACAGAGCACTTGTGTATACAATGCACTAAACCGTGTACTACCATTACAGCTATCAAATAGTTTCATCAGTGTATTTTACCAAGTCCACCAAGCCTATTTTACACCGCCAAAATATATATTTGACATTTCTGCGGTGAAATAGAGAATCTGTGTAATTTTGGGGGAAAAAACGTATTCATTGTCCACAAAATAGTTCTGCATACACTGTCCAACGACATATTTTATATTTCTGCAGGGAAATAGTGCATCTCTATTTTTTATAGAAAAAAAACTTTATTCAGGGTCCCCCAAACAGTCTGAAATACCCATTCCAACCACCAATTTTATCACAAAAAAGTGGTAATCCTGATTCCCAGAGCATCTTGAAATACACTGCTTAATTACCGATTTCACATTACAGCAGAGAAATAGTGCATTATTCTTTTTTGCGGGACATAAGCAATATTCTTGCTTCACAAAGCAGTTGTACATACACGGTATGAATATCAAATTTAAATTTACAGCAGTAAACAACTGCATTTTGGGGTTTTATTGAAAAAAGCTGTGTTTAAATAATTATTCACAATTTATAGCAGTCAAATACTACATTTGTGAATTTTAGTGACCAAATCCGTGTTCTTGGTCCCCAAATCTGGTGTCTATACATAGTATAAATATCTACTGTTAATGTACAGCAGTTAAAAACTGCATTTTGGGGTTTTATTGAAAAAAGCTCAGTTTTAAGCCGAAAAACTGTTGTGCATCCATCGTTTAAATAATTATTTCCAATTTATAGCACTCAAATATTGTATTTGTGAATTTTGGTGACCAAATCCGTGTTCTGGGTCCCCAAATCTGGTGTCCATACATAGTATAAATATATACAGTTAATGTACAGCAGTTAAAAACTGCATTTTGGGGTTTTATTGAAAAAAGCCGTGTTTTCGGCCAAAAAAACTGTTGTGCATCTGGTGTATAAATAATTAATTTCAATTTACAGCAGTGAAATACAAATTTTCTGTATTTTATTACAAAAATACTTGTTCATGTTCCACAAACCACTTGTACATACAGCGTATAAAAAATAAAAATTAGATTTCTGCATAGAAAAAGAGAATCAGTGTATTTTGGGCCCAAAAATATTCTGGGTCCACAGAGCATTTTTATGACACGGGCACTGCCTTAGCGAACATAATTGTCGACTAGTGGCAGGTAAATTGACAACGGAGAGAGACCATGGGCATGGTCGTGGTGTGTTGGTGGAGCTCTTGTTGCTGGGAGAGGACGTGGCCGTTCAGCGCCAACTACCGCTCCAAGTCAAACACCTTGCTCTTGTGCGAGTAGGCGACAGAATCTGCAACGTTGTTTGTTAGGCCCAAATGTCGATCTACGGATGGTGAAGACAGAACATGTACAAGCGATAGTAGATTGGGTGGCTGACAGTGCCTCCAGTTCCTTCACAGTATCTAACACCCAGTCCTCTGCAGAAAGCTGAGAGTTGGCACCTGCAGCCCATGTCCATCAGTCTTCCACCTCACCCCTTTGCAAATCAGCCAAGCAGTCAGAGTCATGCAGGAAAGTCTCATGATTTTTGATGACTCTGTTGGCAGGGTTTCACCGGCCCATCCATCTAGCCCTGCCCCAGCAGAGGAAGACCTTGAATGTACTGATGCTCAACCACTTTTGGTGCAGGATGAGGACATGGGAAGACCGCCACAGCATGTCTCTGATGATGAGGAAACACAGGTGCCAACTGCTGTGGCTTTCTGCAATGTGCAGACCGACGAGGAGGGCAGGGTTCATGAATGGGTGGAAGATGATGTGGAATTGATGAATTGATGAATTGATGATGATAAATTCCTAGACCCAGACTGGACTGAAGGTCGTGCTAGTGAGGCATGCAGTTCTCAGGAAGATGCGGTGGTCGCACAGAGGCAACAGCACAGCAAAAGAGGTAGCAGGGTGCAAAAGCACAGCGCCCGTTTCAGAGATAGTACGCCTGCTACTGTACACCACACCCAGGCACCGAGCACACAAAGGCCTGCTCCAAGGAGTTTATTGGCGTGGCAGTTCTTCACACAATGTCCTGATGACAAGAAACAAGTGGTTTGCATGTTGTGCAATCAGAGCCTGAAGCGAGGCATAAACGTTCTTAACCTCAGCACAACCTGCATGACCAGGCATCTACATGCAAAGCATAAACTGCAGTGGAAAAAACACCTTAAAAACCAGAAATCGTCTCAGGCTCCTCCTGCTCCATCTTCTGCTGCTGTCTCGGCCTCTCCCTTCACCTCTGCCGTCACCGTGGCACCTGGCAACCAGCAAACAGAGGATGTTCCACCAACACCACCACATACTACACCATCACCAAGCATCTCCACCGTGTCACACGGCAGCGTTCAGCTGCCCATCTCCCAAACATTGGAGAGAAGGAGGAAATACCCATCTACCCACGCTTGAGCCCTGGCCCTGAATGCCAGCATTTCAAAATTACTGGCCTTTGAAATGCTGTGATTCCGTCTGGTGGAGACGGACTGTTTCAAACAGCTGATGGCGGTGGCTGTCCCCCAGTATGTTGTAACCCAGCCGCCACTACTTTCCCAGGCGAGCCGACCCTTCCGTGCACAACCAAGTGGAGGATAAAATCAAGTGTGCACTGTGCAACGCCATCTGTGGCAAGGTCCACATAACCACAGATACATGGACCAGTAAGCACGGCCAGGGTCGCTATATCTCCCTAACTGCACACTGGGTAAACGTAGTGGAGGCTCGGCCCGAGGCGGATATCCATTTGGCGCATGTCCTTCCACCACCGAGGATTGCAGGGCATTATTCGTTGCCTCCAGTTGCTTCCTCCTCTTACTCCGGATCATCCTCCTCCTCCTCCTCCTTCCCCCTCTACTTCTACCACCCCCACATCTGGTCATTAAAAGAACCTCACCCCCAACTTCAGCACAGCCCGGCGTAAATGTCAGCAGGCGATTTTAAAACTCATGTGTTTGAGTGACAAACCCCACACCGCACAGGAGCATTGGAGGGGCATAGAACAGCAGACTGATGAGTGGTTGTTGCCGGTGAGCCTCAAGCCCGGCCTGGTGGTGTGCGATAATTGGTGAAATCTCGTTGAAGCTCTGGGACTAGCTGGTTTGACCCACATCCCTTGCCTGGCGCATGTGCTGAATCTGGTGGTGCAGAAGTTTCCTAAAAACTACCCAAACATGTCAGAGCTGCTGCTGAAAGTGTAGTCTGTATGTGCGTGCTTTCGGCGCTCTCACCCTGCTTCTGCTCGCCTGTCTGCGCTGCAGCGTAACTTCGGCCTTCCTGCTCACCGCCTCATATGCGACATGCCCACCAGGTGTAATTTTACTGTACATATGCTAGAGAGGCATATGCAGCGGGCGATAATCGAGTTTCAGATGCAGTATGCACGGGTCAGTCGCTCTGTGGATCAGAACCACTTCACCACCAGTTACTGGGCCTGCATACGAGACCTGTGTACCATGTTGAGGTCTTTGGAGTACTTAACCAACATGGCCAGTGATGATGACCCCGTTGTTAGCATTACAATACCCCTTCTATGTCTCCTTGAAAAAAATATTAAGGCGATGATGGAAGAGGATGCGGCACAGAAGCAGGAGGAAGAGGGGGCATTTCACAGGGTTTCAGACAGGTCATACAGAAGTGGCTCAGAGGGTGCGTTCCTGTACCAGCAGAGGCCAGATACACATGTGGATAGCCAGGGCAAACTTCTGGAGGAGAAGGAGGATGAGGTAGAGGAGGAGGAATCGGTTTCACTGCAGAGTGGCACCCTACGCAGCTCAGGGCCATCACTGGAGCATGGCTGGGGAGATACGGAGGACACAGACGATACACCACCTACAGAGGACAGCTTATCGTTACCTCTGGGCAGCCTGGCACACATGAGCGACAATATGCTGCAGTGCCTGTGCAACGACAGCAGAGTTGCCCATATTTTATCTTGTGCTGACTACTGGGTTGCCACCCTGCTGGATCCCCATTACAAAGACAACGTGTCGTCTTTAATACGCTCACTGGAGAGTGATCGGAAGATGCGCTAGTACAAGCGCACCCTGGTAGACGCGCTGCTGATGGCATTCCCAACTGACACCGGGGGCTCAGTGGTAGCACAAGGTGAAGTCAAAGGAAGAAGAAGAATATAAAGGTTACCAAACCGCTAGGGATCAATTGTCATTCGCTGCTGCAGGTTCCAGTCCGTGCTGTGGGGGTCACGCAAATAGATTCAGTATAAGTACAAGGAACCGCGCTGCTACAGATGGAGCCAAAACTCGTAGAACGATGATTCAGCAGTCCGATGTAACACCACCCTTCATGACCGGGATTAACTGCTGATAAAAAACACAATAGTGCAACACCCTCTGATAAAATACTTTGGGTTTTGTATTCCTGCCCCTTACGAAGCTGAAGCAAGCGAAACCCGGGTCGGGCGATTGGGATACCGCATGTGCGGTTATATGAGATTTCATGATTTCTATCCTGTAAGTGCAAAATAAAAACCCAGAGCATTTTATCAGAGGGTGTTGCACTATTGTGTTTTTTATCAGCAGTTAATCCCGGTCATGAAGGGTGGTGTTACATCGGACTGCTGAATCATCGTTCCACGAGTTTTGATCCTTGTGCACCCTGAAGATTGGTTCCATCTGTAGCAGCGCGGTTCCTTGTACTTATACTAAAGGAGGAAGAAGAGGCTGCCAGGGCACCACCAGCACCTCAGAAAGCAGTGTTAGCATGGCCGACATATGGAAAAGTTGCTGGATCCCTGGTACATGGACAACGTGCCCACCTTAATTCCCGCACTGGAACATTATAGGAAGATGCGCGAGTACAAGTAAACACTGGTAGACGCGCTCCTGAGGGCAATCCAAACTGACACAGGGGAACAAGTGGAAGCGTAAGGCGAAGGCAGAGGCGGAGGAGGAGGAGGAAGATGTCGCCAACGCAGTTGTGTCACGGCCAGCTCCTCAGACAGCAGGGTTAGCATGGCCGACATGTGGAAAAGTTTTGTCACCGAGCCACAGCAAACTGCACCACAAGCTGATAGGCAATGTGTTAGCAGGAGGCAACATTTCAACAAAATGGTGGAACAGTACGTGTGCACACGCCTCCACTTACTAACTGATGGTTCTGCCCCATTCAACTTCTGGGTCTCCAAATTGTCCACATGGCCAGAGCATGCCCTTTATGCCTTGGAGGTGCTGGCCTGCCCTGCGGCCAGTGTATTGTCTGAACGTGTATTTAGCACGGCAGGGGGCGTCATTACACACAAACACAGCTGCCTGTCCACAGCCAACGTGGACAAGCGCACATTCATTAAAATGAACCAGGCATGGATCCCACAGGACTTGTCCTTACCTTGTGCAGAATAGACATTTATAACTGCCTCACCCTCAACCATACATTCTTGTACTCCAGGGCACTGCTGCATTGGTGGGTGACATGATGCCTGTTTTGCTGTTATGGGACCTCTCTCCTCTGTATGAGTGCTAGGGCCTAAATTCCTGAAAGTGGCCTGTTCCATTGCTGGGTGACATGATGTCTGTTTTGCTGTTATGGAACCTCTCTCCTCTGTATGAGTGCTAGGGCCTAAATTCCTGAAAGTGGCATGTTACATTGCTGGGTGACATGATGTCTGTTTTGCTGTTATTGGACCTTTCTTCTCTGTCTGGGTGCCAGGGGACTACATTAATGATAATCGCCTGCTGCATGGGTGGGTGACATGATGCCTGTTTTGCTGTTACCGGACCTCTCTCCTCTGTCTGGGTGCCAGGGGACTACATTAATGATAATCGCCTTCTGCATTGGTGGGTGACATGATGCCTGTTTTGCTGTTATGGGACCTCTCTCCTCTGTCTGGGTGCTAGGGCCTAAATTCCTGAAAGTGGCCTGTTTCATTGCTGGGGAACATGATGCCTGTTTAGCTGTGATGGGACCGCTCACCTCTGTCTGGGTGCTAGGGCCTACATAAATGATAATGGCCTGTTCCATTGCAGGTTGACCAAAGGCCTGTGTTGCTGTTACGGGACCGTTCTCCTCTTTGCGGGAGCCATGGGCTTGAATGAGTGATTGTTGCCTGTGGCACTGCTGGGTGAAATCAATACTGTTTTGGAGTGATTTGAACTCTCCTATTTGTTGCTACCAGGGGCCTGAGTCTGTGCATGAGGCCTGTGACACTGTAGGCAGGCATGAATCCTTTTTGGCTGTGGTGAGAACTTCTCCAACTCCCATGTATGGTTGTCTTGGGCCTGAATCTGTGAATGTGGCCTGTGGCACTGCTGGCAGACATGAATCCTTTTTGGCTGTGATGAGAACTTCTACAACTCCCATGTATGGTTGCCATGGGCCTGAAGCTGTGAATGAGGCCTTTGGCGCTGCAGGCATTCATGAATCCTTTATGGATGTGAGGAGAACTTTAACTACCTTAGCATTCCCACCTGACGCCACCCCAACCTCCTATTCCTCCTCCGGCTCCAAGTTGACAATTAATATTGGTTAATTTGTATTTATTTTATTTTATTTGAAGTCATTTCCCTATCCATATTTGTTTGCAGGGGGTTACATTTTGCAGCCTTTTGCACCCCTTTAGCCCTTTCCAGGGCTATTTTACAGCCATTTTCACTACTAGGGTTGAGCGAACCCAAACTGTGAAGTTCAGGATCATACCGAACATTTCGGTTTTTCGCACCTGGACCTGAACACAAACATTTCCTTAAAAGTTCGGGTTAATTTTTCGGCGATTTTTTGTTCCCGCTCTTTGAAAGGCTGCAGGGAAGCCAATCAACAAGCGTTTCACTACTTTGCAGTAAGAAGCCATCACAGCCATGCCTACTATTGGCATTGCTGTGATTGGTTAAGTGCAGCATGTGACCCAGCCTCTATTTAAGCACCGCACGTCACTCTGCTCTTCTCAGTGTAGGGATAGGATGCTGCCTCTTCTGTGAGGGACAGATTAGGGAAGAAATTATTACTACAGAAATTATTGAGGGTGCTATGCTACACATTTGTAGCCCTGAGCCCAGTAATACTTTAAAATACATTTTAATCCACTTGTTACTGAGGTGGGGTTGGCGGCCATTTTAGCAACTGCAGTGTCCTTGGAACTGCATGTGACCAGCATGTGTGCCAGCCTGCCAGGGACATAAGTCTAAGTATTTTTTGGTAGCTCAGTGGAGGAAAAATTCATTTTTTCTGGCAGGTTAAGTCCCCTACATTACCTATTTTAAAATTTTGCGGTGACATAGTGCATTTTGTAGTTGCTGTAATACACCGTACTGTCGTACCACAGAACACGTTTTCATACACTGCTGAAAAACCTGTTTTATAATTTTTCAGGTGACATACCGCATTTTGTTAGTTCGGTTAACCACTTAAGGACTCAGCCCTATTTCACCTTAAGGACCCGGACATTTTTTGCAAATCTGACTAGCATCACTTTATGTGTGAAAAACTTTAAAACACTTTTTCTTATCCAGGCTATTCTGAGACTGCTTTTTCATCACATATTGTACTTCCTGTCACTGGTAAAATGGAGTAAAGAAATAATAATTTTTATTTATTAAAAAAGTACCAAATTTACCAAAATTTAGAAAAATTAGCAAATTTCCAAGTTTCAATTTCTCAACTTCTACAAACCGGATTCCAAAAAAGTTCGGACACTAAACAAATTGTGAATAAAAACTGAATGCAATGATGTGGAGATGGCAAATATCAATATTTTATTTGCAATAGAACGTAGATGACAGATCAAACGTTTAATTCGAGTAAATGTATCATTTTAAAGGAAAAATATGTTGATTCAAAATTTCACGGTGTCAACAAATCCCAAAAAAGTTGGGACAAGTAGCAATAAGAGGCTGGAAAAAGTAAATTTGAGCATAACGAAGACCTGGAAGACCAATTGACACTAATTAGGTCAATTGGCAACATGATTGGGTATAAAAAGAGCTTCTCAGAGTGGCAGTGTCTCTCAGAAGCCAAGATGGGTAGAGGATCACCAATTCCCACAATGTTGAGCAGAAAGATAGTGGAGCAATATCAGAAAGGTGTTACCCAACAAAAAATTGCAAACACTTTGCATCTATCATCATCAACTGTGCATAACATCATCCAAAGATTCAGAGAATCTGGAACAATCTCTGTGCGTAAGGGTCAAGACCGTAAAACCATACAGGATGCCCGTGATCTCCGGGCCCTTAAATGACACTGCACCACAAACAGGAATGCTACTATAAAGGAAATCACAGAATGGGCTCAGGAATGCTTCCAGAAACAATTGTCAGTGAACACAATCCACCGTGCCATCCGCCGTTGCCAGCTGAAACTCTACAGTGCAAAGAAGAAGCCATTTCTAAGCAAGATCCACAAGCTCAGGCGTTTTCACTGGGCCAGGGATCATTTAAAATGGAGAGTGGCAAAATGGAAGACTGTTCTGTGGTCAGACGAGTCACGATTCGAAGTTCTTTTTGGAAATCTGGGACGCCATGTCATCCGGACCAAAGAGGACAAGGACAACCCAAGTTGTCATTAACGCTCAGTTCAGAAGCCTGCATCTCTGATGGTATGGGGTTGCATGAGTGTGTGTGGCATGGGCAGCTTGCATGTCTGGAAAAGCACCATCAATGCAGAAAAATATATTAAGGTTCTAGAACAACATATGCTCTCATCCAGAAGTCATCTCTTTTAGGGAAGACCCTGCATTTTTCAACAAGATAATGTCAGACCACATTCTGCATCAATCACAACATCATGGCTGCGTAGTAGAAGGAGACGGGTACTGAAATGGCCAGTCTGCAGTCCAGATCTTTCACCTATAGAGAACATTTGGCGCATCATAAAGAGGAAGGTGCAACAAAGAAGGCCCAAGACGATTGAACAGTTAGAGGCCTGTATTAGACAAGAATGGGAGAGCATTCCTATTTCTAAACTTGAGAAACTGGTCTCCTCAGTCCCCAGACGTCTGTTGAGTGTTATAAGAAGAAGGGGAGATGCCACACAGTGGTGAAAATGGCCTTGTCCCAACTTTTTGGGGATTTGTTGAAATTCTGAATCAAAATATTTTTCCCTTAAAATTGTACATTTTCTCAGTTTCAACTTTTGTTCCGTGATTTATGTTCTATTCTGAATAAAATATTAGAAGTTGGCACCTCCACGATTTGTATAGTGTCCCAACTTTTTTGGAATCCGGTTTGTATATACATAGTAAAACCACCAAAAAAAGTTATTCATTTACATTCCCCATATGTCTAACTTCATGTTTGGATCATTTTAGGAATGCCATTTTATTTTTTTGGGGACATTAGATGCTTAGAAGTTTAGAAGCAAATCTTGAAAATTTTCTGAAATTTTCAAAAACCAACTTTTTACGGACCAGTTCAGGTCTGAAGTCACTTTATGAGGCTTACATAATAGAAACCACCTAAAAATGACCCCATTCTAGAAACTACACCACTATCCACAAGAGTTAATGGCAAATTGAGGTAAAATTTCAGAATTTAGATTTTTTTTAAAAATTTCCAATATAAACCATTTTTTCAAGTAATACTAACGAGGCAAGGGTTAACAGCCAAACAAAACTCAATATTTATTACCCTGATTCTGTAGTTTCCAGAAACACCCCATATGTGGTTGTAAACTGATGTATGGCCAAACGACAGGGCTCAGAAGGAAAGGAACGCCATATGGTTTTTAGAAGGCAGATTTTACTGGACTGGTTTTTTGACACCATGTCCCATTTGAAGGCCCCCTGATGCACCCCTACAGTAGAAACTCCAAAAAACTGACCACATTTTGGAAACTTAGGGATAAGGTGGCAATTTAGTTTTTACTAGTTTAGGGTATATATGATTTTTGGTTGCTCTATATTACACTTTTTTGGAGACAAGGTAACAAAAAATAGAAATTCTGAAATTCTCCATTTGCAAATAACTCTTGTGGAACACCAAAAGGGTTAACAAAGTTTGTAAAATCAGTTTTGAATACTTCGAGGGGTGTAGTTTCTTAGATGGAGTCACTTTTTTGGTGTTTATACTCTAGGGGTGCATCGGGTGGGGGGGGGGGCTTCAAATGGGACATAGTGTCAAAAAACCAGTTCAGCAAAATCTGCCTTCCAAAAACCATATGGCGTTCCCTTCCTTCTATGCCCTGCCGTTTGGCCATACAGTAGTTTATGACCACATATGGAGTGTTTCTGCAAACTGCAGAATCAGGGCAATAAATATTGAGTTTTGTTTTGCTGTTAACCCTTGCTTTGTTACTGGAAAAAATTGATAAAAATGGAAAATTTGAAAAAAAAAAAGCTGTTTTGGGACCATTTTTATTTACATAGTTGATCTGATAGGTTAGATCTTCTTCTATAGAGCAGGTTGTTACAAATGCGACAATACCAAATATGACTATTTTTTATTTGTTTTTTGTTTTTTTCAGTTTTTCATAACAAAGCACTTTTGAAAAAATGATTGTTTTAGTGTCTCCGCATTCTGAAAATCTTATTTTTTTTTTTGGGAGACTGTCTTATGTAGGGGCTCATTTTTTTGCGGGATGAGTGTCGCTTGCTACACTTTTTGTGATTTAAGGTGATAAAAATGGCTTTTTATATGGTATTTATATATTTTTTTTGCTGTGTTCACCTGAGGGGTTAAATCATGTGTTAGTTTTCTATAGAAGGTTGTTACGGACGCGGTGATACCTAATATGTATACTTTTTATTTTTTTATTTATTTAAGTTTTACACAATAATTTTATTTTTGAAACAAAAAAATCATATTTTAATGTCTCCATAGTCTGAGAGCCATATATTTTTTTTGTCATATGTGGGGTATAATTTTTTGACTGAGATGACAGTTTGACTGGCACTATTTTAGAGTACATATACATTTTTGATGGCTTGCTACTACTGTTTTTGTAATGTGAGTTTTTATTATTTTTTTTACGGTATTTACCTGAGGGGTTAGATCATGTGATATTTTTATAGAGCAGGTTTTTACGGACACGGCGATACATAATATGTATACTGATTTTTTAATTATTTTTAACTTTTCACTAGTCTGATCAGACTTCTGACTTTAGCAGAAGTCAGATCAGACTTACAGTACCATGGCAAGCAGGACGCCTCTGAAAGCGTCCTGCTTCCATGGTAACCATCACCATCTACCAGAACAGAGCAGCGGGTGATGGGGAGGGAGGGACGCTCCCTCCCTCTGCGATCTCATCCTTCTGCCCTCCACTCCTTTCCTTCTGCCCCCTGCCGTGTGCCCGTACTGCAGTTTACAATTACAAATGGGATGTTTCTGTAAACTACAGAATCAGGGTAATAAATATTGAGTTTTGTTTGGCTGTTAACCTTTGCTTTGTTACTGGAAAAAATGGATTACAATGGAAAATCGGCCAAAAAAGTGAAATACTGAAATATCATCTACATTTTCTTGTGGAACACCTGAAGGATTAAAAAAATTAGTAAAATCAGTTTTGAGCGGTGATGTTTTTAAAATGGGGCCATTTATGGGTGGTTTCTATTATGCAAGCCCCACAAAGTGAGTCCTTAAAAATGTGGGTTTTGGAAACTTTCTGAAAAATTTCAAGATTTGCTTCTAAACTTCTAAGCCTTCTAACGTCCCCAAAAAATAAAATGGCATTCACAAAATGATCCAAACATGAAGTATACATATGGGAAATGTAAAGTAATAACTAATATATGAAGTATCACTGTCTGTTTTAAATGCCGAGAAAATTGAAATTTGGAAAGTTGTGAATTTTTTAAATTTTTGGGTAAATTTGGGATTTTTTTTTAAATAAAAATGTAAAATATTGACTGAAATTTACCACTATCATGAAGTACAATGTGTCACAAGAAAATGGCTTGGTTAAGTAAAAGCGTTCCAAAGTTATTACCACATAAAGTGACACATGTCAAATTGCCAAAAGAACGGCCAGGTCCTTAAGGTGAAAAATGGCACGGTCCTGAAGGGGTTAATGTCAGAAGAAAGAGTGGCTTGTTCTGCACAAGTGTCCATAAAGTATGCATTAACAGGGACAGAATGCCTGTCCATATATTTGGTTGACTCTACAGGGGGCAAAGAGAGGCCACCGACAGGCAGGTGTCTGCTCCCCAAAGGTTGTAGCAAGCTATGTACGCCATGTTTCCTGGTGATAAAGCAATTTCGACAACAGGCAAACATTCCCCCATTTTGCTTTCATAGCGAGGGTCTAAAAGCATGGCTAACTAGTAATCATCACATTCTTTGATGGTAAAGGTATCATAGGTAAGCAAGCAAGCATATTGCTTGACATTCTGGCCAGCGTGCTTGAAAATCAAGTTCTTTTACTGTACTGTATGTAGATGCGACCTGGTTGCCGCAAAGAATAGTTGAAGACGAGGATACTCTTGTTTGTTCTAGCTGACGGCCTCTTCAATTTTGTCACAGTAAGTGCTGCTTCATGTGCTCCAACAGAGGCCTGATCGCATATTTGTTTTTTAATGGCTTATTTATTTTTATCCTACAGATATTGCTTATGTCAGTCTTCCGGTACTGTGGAGATACTCACACACTCTGCACAGAAATAAAGGCACAAAGTTGGCTTAGGTCTGACACATTTTGAGCTTGGGTCCATAGTATCAGTAGCATCACCAGTTCCCAAGCTGACCATAAGAAAAGCGGATCTGGCACTGGCCCTGTGCTAGCAGATAGCTACTTCTGTTCTCCCACAATAACTAGTGATGCTAATGTTTGTGTTTAAAATGGCTTATTTCAACAATGCAGATCTTGCACACAGCAATGCTTTTGTTTTCCGGCACTGTGGATAAAACTGGCAGATGGGAGATATTAACACAGAGCTAGCAGCATCCGAGTTTGGCTTAAGTCTAGCATGTTTTGAGCTTGTGCCCACAGTATCAGCAGCATCACCAGTTCCCAAGCTAACCATAATAGAAGCAGATCTGCCCTGGACCTGGCAGTTTTCTTAGAGGTTCTGGCCATACATTGCTTCTTCTTTATTGCTACCTTCAGGATGTCACCTCCTCCTCAGCATTCCTATGCATCTCCCAAGCCCTGTACAACACACAATAATTATGACAGTCCTCACCATCCACGCCACTTTTATCAGACTGTGATATGTCATGGTGGGCTCATTGGCCCCTTCCGGATTCCCTGTCCTGTATTTGCCCTATGTGCCACTATCACTACCACGTTTCCTATTGCCACCACCACAGCTACAGGTGCCACTACTACCACTATCTCCACCAACAAAGCTATGCATGGAGTTCCTCATCTCCCTCTGATCCTCCTCCAACCACTGACTGTTCATACACAAGTCATCAATAGGGAGACTCTCTTCCACATCTTCCATATCACGTGGTTGGTCTTTCTAGACTCTTCTTAGGAAAAAGAAGGTCCCCCACTACTAAGGGGCAGTGAAGACAGAGGTGATGCAACTGAAACTGAACAGCTACTCTAGGGATTCAAGAAGTAGAGGGAATTCTGTGACCCCTGCCTCTAAGGCACAGAGTCAGACTCAGTGGTGACTTCCATATCATCCTGCTGTGACTGAGAGGAGGATTTCATCATCTTTGTCCTCAATAATAATGTTGCACATTTCAGAAGCCAGGGATAAATGTGTTCTACTACTACTAATATCTGGATGGCTGGTTCTGCTAATGCTCCTACAACCCACATTCTCACTCTGTGAAGACAAGGCTTGGATCCTTCATTTTGAAGTATTCCATTTCCAAGACATTTTATTATGAGGCCTATAAATGAAAACTCATGGGTTTCCTATAACTGAAAAGTTATGGGTTTAGTACACACAGTTTATACAATGGTGCTTACAAAATTGCAAGCATTTCTTCAGAAGTGTAAAGACAGAGGCACAATTATATGCCCCCTCTCTTATACAAACACACTGAACAGTGGTATTGATGGAGTGTTTGCTATGAAATTTCTTTAAACCTTGCATATCACACTGACTTAACTATTATTGTACTACAAATGTTAAGGCAACAGTGAAGAATGTTGCAGGTTCCTTCCTTTTTTGGGGGTTGTGGATTTGGTCAGGATTAATGGTGTCCTCAATTCTGAGAAATACAGGCAGATACTTCTCCATCAAGCATTACCATCAGGGAGTCATCTGGTTGGTTCCAAATTTATTCTGAAGCAGGACAGAAACCCCAAACATGTAGGCATTATACTTACCAACTATCTTATGCGTAATGAAAAACAAGGAGTCCTGGAAGAAATTAGATCCACCCCCCCCCCCTCCTCAAATAGCCTTGATGTCCATATTGACTCTGTATGCAAGTACATGAAGAAACAGAAGCATTCCAGCAAGCCTGCATCCACAGAAGATCTTTGGCTTTCTAAGAAGTTTGGAGCAACCTCCCCCACGAGGTAAAACAATTAAATTTATCTCTAGTAATTGTTCTTTCTTTGAATTCACTGGTTGAATTTTGTCAAAGAGAATTTGTCACTCCAGAAAACCATCAAAGCACTGTAAGTGGTGAATAGGAAAAATTTAGCTGATTCTAAATCTGCATTGTACTCACTTGGGCTCTCATACTGTAAACCAGTAAATGTGTGCTGCACGCTAATGCATGCCCACAAGACTTCAGCTTGTAAAAATAGTACAGCAGAACTCTTAATTTTTCATACAAACTGTCTTTTTTGAGGGGTGGGGTGACAAATTGCCTTTAATCAGACATAAAATGCCACCAAATTCTTCTTACAATGTCATATCAGTTCTTCACATCTCTTTTGCATACTGTAGACCACTCTTTGCAGAACTGTTTTGATTTCTTTCATGAACAGCTCATTTCAAGTCTTGAAACATTAATGCTGAGTTCATATCAGGACTTTGAGTCACTCCAAAACTTTAATTTTTTTCCCCTCTTCACTTTTATGGTTTGAGCTAAAAGATCTAATTTAATTTTAGCTAACATGTGGAAGACTAGCATCTTTTCAATAATTGACAGTGCAGGATATACGATCCTTTAATAAGGTAAGCTTTACAGGTCCTTGGGTGGTACTACTTACCCAGAACATTACACTACCACCACAATGTTTGGCTATTGATATTATTTCTCTAATGTGGAATGCTGCTTGTGTTTTTACATTATCTCAAATGGCTTAGTGATCAAATGAGCATTGATGTTATTCTTGCATAGCTGTGGTTTCAACATTTTACATCTATGAAATGTAGCCAATATCTACTTGTTAGATCTCTATGCTCAGCATGTCTGATTGCATAAATGTTTGAACTGCAACAGTACAAGATGCGTGACTGGTTAAAAGACAGTATGAAAAACCCTTTCCATACCTGTACTCTCAGGTTCAGTAATTTATGTGTTTATTTATTTATCTTTTATTAGACAATTTATTTAAATACCAAAAAGGTATGTCATCACTGTTATATCTATGTCTTTTGGGGAGCTTGCCCTCACATTGAGATAGGAATTTAAAGGTTCTGAGACTGAATTCAATAAAGATATGTTTTTACATTTGTGCTGACCACCCCACTGAATCATAAACAAAGTCTAGTAATTAAATCTACCGATACACTGTATATATATATATATATATATATATATATACTTCATAATCACTCCACTGTCTCTATGTCTCTACAGAGGATGGCAATCTCTGTACAATAGAGGGGGATACTCTATAAATTGGGGCCATTCTACAGATGGGGCCAATGCTATAGAGGGGGTTATTCTAGAAAGGGGGCCATTCTATGTACTAAAGAGGGGGCAATCTACAAAGGGGAGCAATTTTACAAGGGGGGGGGGCATTCTACATACAACAGAGGGTGGCATTCTATATAGTACAGAGAGGCCCATTATATATACTACGAATATAGAGAGGGCATTACATACTATCAGTACAGAGGAGGCATTACACTACAGGGGGATAAAAGCATTATACATATGGACACTACAGGAGCATTAGAATTCAGGTGACATCATACATATGGGCACTACAGGGGTTGCATAATATGCAGTGGCAGTATAGGGGACATTATAATACAGGGAGCACTGCAGTGGGGCTTTGTAAATACAGGGTCTTATATAGGGAGCATTATAAATACTGGGGCCACTATAGGAGGCATTATAACTACTGGGGACACTATATGAGACTTTATTACTATTGTGAGCTCTAAAGGGGTGCCTTATAGAAGGGCCTTGTTACTGCTGGACCACTATAGGAGGCTTTATTGCCTTTTGGGGCATTATTAATATTGGTGGTACTGTATCTACATCAGAGGAGACATCACTGGATGTAAGAGGTATGTGGTGCTAGAAACGTTGGTGCTATTAGTTACATACATTTTACTTTATATCTGTGCGTAGCCTTTTAATGATTTAAAGCCTATTTACCTATACCACCGTTATATAGTAGAAGGAGTTAAGCAGGTTAAGGAAGGGCTTCTACAAATAGGCCAGTGCTATGTGCTTTCCCCCCAGGTTAGAATTTGCCAGTAAGCCCCTGAATGCAAGATACTGTGGGAAGACCCATTAGTTGGGGCCCCTGTCCAGAATGTGAACTTGCCTTTTCATATTTCCTTCCTTGTTTCCCTCACTGGTGTACTCAATTTGAAATATTAAATAACATGCACCATTGGATTCATTTGGAAAAGGAATTTTTTGAAAATTATAATGATGTCACAGCCCTATAAATAGCCTTATCCATCTTGGATTCTGCCATTTACCAGTGCAGGGAGAGACGTCAGCAGGCGCTAGGGACAGTGTTAGAAAAACGTCATTGTGCTAAAAAAAAAAAAGATTTACAATTGCAGAGAAAGATTATTCTTGGTCTAGGGAAAGGATAGGGAGGAATCATTCCACATCATTTATGTTGAACAGGGGTCAGTAGAATAGCTTAAACCCTAGGTAATAGGAACAATTCTATTACACCTTGCTGCACTGACTGGGGATACAAATTGCCATTATATAGCTCTGCAATTCCAGCAAACAGTTCTTGTTATTGGGGTGCAATTGGTGCTTGATATAGCCACTCTCAGGGTTTATTACAAGGAAATATTTATATGTCTTATTTGCCCTTGTGCGGTGCAGTTATATGTTCTAAAGCATTTTGTGCCGTTTATTAGTGGCAAAAAATATATATATTTGCCATTCAGCAGTGCAGTTATATGTTCTAAAGCCTTTTGTGGCGTGTATTAGTGGCAAAAGAAAAATATATTTGCCATTTAGCGGTGCAGTTATACAGTGCCCTGCAAAAGCATTCACCCCCCCACCAACCTGGAATACACATGGATTGTTTAAGGATTTGCATCATTTAATTACAGAACATGCCCACAACTTTTATTTTTTATTTTTTTTTGTGAAGCAACCAATAAATAAGACAAAATAACAGAAAAAGTCAATGTGCATAAATATTCACCCCCCTAAAGTCAATACTATGTAGAGCCACCTTTTGCAGCAAACACCGCTCCAAGTCGCTTTGGATAAGTCTCTATGAGCTTGCCACATCTTACCACTGGGATTTTTGCCCATTCCTCCTTGCAAAACTGCTCCAACTCCTTCAAGTTGGATGGTTTGCGCTAGTGAATAGTAATCGGTAAGTCTGACCACAGAATTTCTATTGGATTGAGATCTAGGCATTGACTACACCATTCCAACACATTTACATGTTTCCCCTTAAGCCACTCAAATGTTGCTATTGCAGTGTGTGTTGGGGTCATTGTCCTGCTGGAAGGTGAACCTCAGTCCTAGCCTAAACAGACACGCACAGAGAGGTACAGGTTTTGCTCAAGAATATCCCTGTATTTAGCACCATCCATCTTTCCCTCAACTCTGACCAATTTCCCAGTCCCGGCTGCTGAAAAACATCCCCACAGCATGATGCTGCCACCGCCATGTTTCACTGTGGGGATGGTGTTCTTTGGGTGATGTGATGTGTTGGGTTTGCCCCAGACATAGCATTTTATTTGATGGCCAAAAAGTAGTGTTGAGCACGAATATTCAAATAGCGAATTTTTTTTTTAATATTGGCACTGCGCTAAATCGCGAATATTTAGAATACAGTGCTATATATTCGTAAAAAACTAATCATTTTTTTTTTTTTAAATCTGAACACAAGATACCGTTAACGAAGATAGAGAGTATAGCACTATGTTCTCTATCTTCGTTAATTCTAGCAAACCAACCAATAGGAAAGTTATACCCCGTTCAAAGTTCCACTCGCAGTACGCGAATATTATATTACGTAATATTCGCGTACTGTGAATGAAACTTTGAACTGGGTATAACTTTCCTATTGGTTGGCTTGCTAGATATAGCACTATATTCTTTATCTTTGTTAAGAACGAAGATAGCAAAATATTCTCTATCTTCGCTATTAACGAAGATAAAGAATATAGCGCTATACTCGTATTTGTGATCTTTGTTAATTCTAGAAAGCCAAGTAAACTTGCCTATGCACAGCTCTAAGTTGGATGCACAATTGGAGAATATTATTTATTATTACTCGCATTGCGTATCTAACTTAGAACGTGGTATATGCAACTTACTTTACTATTGTTTGGCTGGGTAGAATTAACGAATATGACAAATACAAATAAAGCACCATATTCTCTATATTCGCTAATTCTAGCAGGCCAATAGGAAAGTTGCCTATAGAAAGGTTTGATGTGCAATGCGAGAATATTACTTTACCTATTTTTTGCCATAAATAGAATACTTAGTCATTATTCTATTTATTGCTAAAAAATAGGCAAAGTAATATTCTCGCATTGCGCATCCAACTTAGAGCTGTCTAATGGCAACGTTCCTATTGGCTTGCTAGAATTTGTAAATATAGAGAATATAGCACTATATTCATATTTGTCATATTTGTTAATTATACCCAGCAAAACAATAAGTAAGTTGCATATACCCCACTCTAAGTTAGATGCGCAATGCGAGTAATATTACTTAATATTCTCGCATTGCGCATCGCACTTAGAGCTGTGTTTCGGCAAGTTTACTTGGCTTGCTAGAACTAACAAACCTAACGAATACGAATATAGCGCTATATTCTTTATCTCCGTTAATAGCCAAGATAGAGAATTTTTATCTTCATTCTTAACGAAGATAACAAATATAGTGCTATATTCTCTATCTTTGTTCATTGTAGCAAGCCAACCAATAGGAAAGTTATACCCCGTTCAAAGTTCCACTCGCGGTATGCAATTATTACATTACGTAATATTCGCGTACTGTAAGTGGAACTTTGAACAGGTTATAACTTTCCTATTGGTTGGCTTACTAGAATTAAGGAAGATAGAGAATATAGCGCTATATTAGTTATCTTCGTTAATTCTAGATAGCCAACCAATAGGAAAGTTGCCTTTATGCCCCTTTCAAAGTTAAATTTGCAATACACGAATAATTAAATCGCATATTATTCGCAATAAATAGAATAAGGACGAATATTAGATATCTACGAATATTTGACGAATATTCAATCAAATATTCACAAAATATTGCGAAATTGAATATGGCACCTCCTGCTCATCACTACAGAAAAGTTCAATTTTAGTCTCATCAGACCAAAGCACCTTCCTCCATACATTTTGGGAGTCTCCCACATGCATTTTTGCAAACTCACAAAGTGCCTTTTTGTTTTTAGCTGAAAGTAATGGCTTTCTTCTGGCCACTCTGCCATAAAGCCCAACTCTATGGAGTGTACGGCTTATTGTCATCCTATGTACAGATACTCCAGTCCCTCAGGTGGAACCCTGCAGCTCCTCCAGGGTTACCTTAGGTCTCTGTGCTGCCTCTCTGAATAATGCCCTCCTTTCCTGGTCCGTGAGTTTTGGTGGGCAGCCAGTGGGCTTGGCAGGTTTGCTGTTGTGCCATGTTCTTTCCATTTGGTTATGATAGATTTGATGGTGCTTCTGGAAATTATCAAAGATTTGGATATTGGATAACCTAACCCTGACTTATACTTCTCAACAATGTTATCCCTTACTTGGTTGGCGAGTTCCTTGTTCTTAATGGCAGTGTTTGGTTAGTGATGCCCCATGCTTAGGTGTTGCAGCCTCTGTGGCCTTTCAAAAAAGGTGTGTATATGTAATGACAGATCATGTGACACTTAGATTGCACACAGGTGGACATCATTTCACTAATTATGTGACTTTTGAGTTTTGAAGGTAATTGGTTGCACCAGAGCTTTTTATCGGCTTCCAAACAAAGGGAGTGAATACATACGCCCATGCCAATTTTCTGTTTTCTATTTCTAAACAATAGTTTTATTTAAATATTTTTTTCATTTCACTTCTCCAACTTAGACTATTGTGTTCTGATCCATCAAATAAAATTCTGATTAACAAAACATTGAACTTAAGACTGTAATGTAACAAAACCTGAAAAAGGTCAAGGGGGGGATACTTTTGCAAGGCACTGTATGTTATAAAGCCCTTTTTGAAAAAGGAAAATTACAGACTTTTTTGGGGTGTTTTATTTTCCTTTTTATTTATTTATTTGCTCTAACAGTATGTCAGACGGAGAAGTGACAGGCCCTGCACAGGGGAGTGGCAGAGACCAAAATGTTTCTGGCGCAGGCTGAGGTCTTAGCATAGTAGAGGGCCATGGCAGCGGGGGTCACTTTGAGAGGACTGTGCTCTCAGTGTCAGCTAGCGGTCGTGTTATGACCAGCAACCCAACAGTTCTTAAATGGTTGAATGGATCTTAGACTTCTTCGCAAGTGACATCAGATACCCCCAGGTTACTCTGTGGTCTGCTTATGCGGCTAGCACTTCCTGTCACAGTCCATCCCATGACAGAGGTGAGAAGATCTGAGAGACTGGCGGCATGTGAGGGTATTTGGCAGTCTCTCTGTTTTCATCTTGCAGTGTTGTTGTTTGTTAATGACCATGCCTCTTGTCAGGTGCAGCTTCTGGGTCATTACTGAGGCTCTATTTAGTCCTTACCCTCACACTGCTTACCATGCAGTTGATATTTCCTGCTGGAGTTGGTTGAGCTGGTGTGTTGTTCCTTTGGATCTCCTGCTCATTCATTCTTCTTAAAGCTAAGTTCATTTTGTTTTGCAATTCGTTGTTTACTTGTGTGTGTTGATATCTAGGCCTCAGGGAGACGCTGGTTCCTTCATCTGGGGAGGAACCACTAGTCTTATTCCCTGCCACCAATCCTAGGGTCTTCCAGGGTCTCCAGGGCTTAGGTTTTGGTGTATGAGTATTTCCACCTTTTGGGTCTACTCATATTGGCAGGAGTCAGGGAGAAGTCTAGGGATTCCTAGGAGGTCACCATCCCTCTCCCTTAGCTTTGAGGCCTAGACTCCGGTCTATTCCTTCTGTGTTTTATCCCCTCCACGTTACCCGTCACACCTCCACACTATGTCACCTTGTCACTCTGTGGTCTCCTCGCGCTTCTGCCACCTCCAAACTATGTCACCTTGTCACTCCTCCTGATGCTCCTGCTGTCGCAACCTCCACACTCTGTCATTGTGCCACTCTTTGGCCTCATCATGCTGCTTTCAGCTCACAACTTTGTCATAGGGCCACTCTGTGGACTTCTCATGCTGTTTGGACCCTCCACACTTTATCACCGGGCCACTATTTTGCCTTTTCGGCCTTGCTGACTTCATTATTTATTTGCTCCTTCTTCTGATCTGTCAGAAGGAAGGAAAAATAAGAGGCACAACGGATCCTGTCTGTGTAGCAGCTGTAAGAACTGTATTGTCCTATCAGAATTGGCTTGTGATTTGGTAGCCAAAAGCAGGAGTGAGTACAAAACACAGAAGACATGCAAATATTCCATTCACGTGTCATCTCTGTTTTGGATCCACTCCTGTTTTTTTTTGGCATTAGCAATGCTGATGGAATATTGACCAAATGGTGAAAGAGTGAAACAGATGCTCAACAGACAGGATCCATTTTTTGGGGGTTATTGTTCTGACGGATCAGAGGAAAGGCAAAATAATCAGTGATGTCAACACAAACTCACTTCTGACACCCTCTCCCTTCTGTCGGGGGGGGGGGGGGGCTCTGCCTGTTTAAGTGTTTATTAGAACAGGTTCTGTTCTATGCAGAATCTGGCCAGTTTTGGCCCCATGACAGCCCAAATAAGTGAAGTGTGCAGTGATTCTAAGAGCAACGCCTGTCATCTGCATGTCATACTGACTTTTGTTTTATTTCACTACCACAGCAGACTCCCTATGTGTGTTACAAGGCACAGTGTTCTACACCACTGTAAATGCTCTCTGCAGCCATTTTTTAATAAAATGCGCAGCAAATAAATTAGGATTGAACCAACATTTTCCAAAAATTCGACAAACCGGCCGAATTGAATTTTTGAAAAATTCGCTCATCTGTAGACGTGTCCAAAGCTTTGTTTAGTGGGAATCCAGGTGCTGAGACACCCATTGATTGCTAAAACAATAAGGTAGAAGTAGTCAGCTGGGGGCCTTTTCTCATCACGGTATGAAAACGGGCTCATATTTTTTCAACATATATGTTCTCCATTGTTTATTTTCCTTTATCCTGATCTACTAATGCAAACTGTTCCTTATGCACAATAAAGTGAACAATTCCATTTACAAACCTACTGGGATTATGGGAATAAAATCAGCAATGTACAAGCCTGTGCTTGGTATTCAGGTTTTTGTGGTCATTCAAGCAGGAAAAAAGCTCATGGTCTATTTAATAAGCCAGCAGATACATGTACTGATTGTTAAGTATTGTTAGGTCAGTGGCAACATCTGTATTAATAAAATTATAGCCATTTTATCATAAAGAAATTTTACTGTGAAGCATCCACTTCTGCTGTATCTGGGCATTTTTCAGAATTC
The DNA here is from genome assembly GCA_033119425.1 of Bufotes viridis. Taxonomy (NCBI): domain Eukaryota; kingdom Metazoa; phylum Chordata; class Amphibia; order Anura; family Bufonidae; genus Bufotes; species Bufotes viridis. The sequence continues at coordinate 347,545,004 of CM065591.1, forward strand.
AATGCATATGGTTCTACAAATAATATACAACACCCTCTTGAGATTTTATGCACAAAATCATCTCAGGTACACAAATATTTTGCAGCTTGATGGCCTATATTTTAGGCACTTTCAAACTAGCGCTAACATTTTCCGGTATTGAGATCCGTCATGGGGTTTAAATACAGGGAAAAAATGCTTCCCTTTTGTCCCCATATATTGTCAATGGGGACAAAATGTAACTGAACAGAACTGAATGCTCCAAAATGCATTCTGTTCCATTCTCATACCGGAAAGCAAACCGCAGCATGCTGCGGTTTGCTTTTCATTCTGGGATGCGTAGCATGACGGATCTGTCATGACCCACAATGCAAGTCAATGGGGATGAATCCATTTTCTCTGATGCAATAGAAAACTGATCTTCCCCCTATTGACTTTCAGTGGTGATCATGACGGAGCTGTCTAGGCTATGTTAAAGATAATTCAACCGGATCCGTTAATAACGGATGCAGATGGTTGTATTATCAGTAACCGAAGCATTTTTGCTGAACCCTGCCGAATCAAGCAAAAATGCTAGTGTGAAAGAAGCCTTATACTAGCACTTCTTTTATGATTTCAGTGTAAGGCAGAGTTCACTTTTGCTTTTAGCTTTACATTCGTCTGATCCGTCAGAAGAACATAAGCAGAACTTCTATTCAAATAAGACTAGGATTAGAGTTGAGCGGACACCTGGAAGTTCGGGTTCGACGAGTTCAGCCGAACTTCACAAAAAAGTTTGGTTTTGGGATCCGAACTTAACCCCAACTTAACCACGAACCCGAACTCCATTGAAATCAATAGGGGCCCAAACTTTTTGGCAGTAAAATGACTGTAAAAAAGTCCTGGAAAGGGCTAGAGGGCTGCAAAAGGCAGCAAAATGTGGGTAAGTGCCCTGCAAACAAATGTGGCAAGGGAAATGACTTAAAATAAAATAAATAAAAATTATCCAATATTAATTGTCAACTTGGAGGAGGAGGTGGATTAGGAATATAATAAAATTAATAAAAATGTAAAATCAAAATCTTGATCTAGGAGGAGGAAATGGATGTGGAGTAGGAGGTTGAGGAGGCGTCAGGTGGGGATGCCATTAGCAGCGCTTCTACTAGCGTGCGTTTGTAGTCACGCATCTTTCGATCATTAACAGACGTTTTTACCAAATTTGGTTCCCTGTTAGCAATGCACAGCAGGGGTTTTTCACTGGCAAAATTGGGTTCATATCACCCACAAATGGAACAGATGATTTTAAAAAATTTAGGCCCCTGGCACCCAGGCAGGAGGGATTTATTCACAGCAAAATGGGGTTCATGTCTCCCACCAATGGAACAGGCAATTATAAAAAATGTAGGCGCCTGGCACACAGGCAGAGGGGATTATTCACTGCAAAATGGGGTTAATGTCACACACCAATGGAACAGGTGATTTTAAAAAAATTAGGCCCCTGGCATCCAGGCAGAGCAGGGGTTTATTCATGCCAAAACGGGGTTCATGTCACCCACAAATGGAACAGGCGATTTTTAGAAATGAAGGCCCCTGGCACCCAGGCAGAGGAGGGATTTATTCACAGCAAAAATGGTAATATTTTACTTAACAATTTAAAAGAAGATTTTCCGCATTTTCGGTCACTGTCAACTATGCAGAGCAAGTTTGTACCCGGCAAAAATGGTAATATTTTACCCAACAATTGGAACTGGAGGCACTGTCAGCCACCCAATCTACTAGCGCCTGTACTTGTTCTGGCCTCACCATTCGTAGAGCGGTTTTCAGGCCTACCAAATAAGGCTGCAGGTTCTGTCGACTACTCACACCTGAAGAAGGTATTTCACTTGGACCTGTAGTTGGCGCTGAACGGCCACGTCCTCTCCCAGCAACAGGAGCTCCACCAACACATCCACGACCATGCCCACATCCCATTTTTGATGTTCTCCTCATTGTTTGCCTTCACCCACCAAACTAATAGATGGTTTACAGTGGGATGCGAAAGTTTGGGCAACCTTGTTAATAGTCATGATTTTCCTGTATAAATCGTTGGTTGTTACGATAAAAAATGTCACTTAAATATATCATATAGGAGACACACACAGTGATATTTGAGAAGTGAAATGAAGTTTATTGGATTTATAGAAAGTGTGATATAATTGTTTGAACAAAATTAGGCAGGTGCATAAATTTGGGCACCACAAAAAATAAATTAAATCAATATTTTGTAGATCCTCCTTTTGCAGAAATGACAGCCTCTAAACGCTTCCTGTAGGTTCCAATGAGTGTCTGGATTCTGGTTGAAGTTATTTTGGACCATTCCTCTTTACAAAACATCTTTAGTTCATTCAGGTTTGATGGCTTCCGAGCATGGACAGCTCTCTTTAAGTCACACCACAGATTTTCAAATATATTCAGGTCTGGGGACTGAGATGGCCATTCCAGAACGTTGTACTTGTTCCTCTGCATAAATGCCTTAGTGGATTTTGAGCAGTGTTTAGGGTCGTTGTCTTGTTGAAAGATCCAGCCCCGGCGCAGCTTCAGCTTTGTCACTGATTCCTGGACATTGGTCTCCAGAATTAGAGATGAGCGAACATTAAAAAAAAGTCCGTTGTTCGGCGTTCGGGTGGTGGTAAGTCGCGCATCCCGTTATGGATTCCACTATAGCGGCATATGGAATCCATAAGGGGCGGCTGCCACCAACCCGAACTTTTGCACAGCCGAAGGACCTGGGGTGACGTCACTGTCATGTGATCAGTGCAGGGGGCATGGCTCAGCACGGGATCAAATCCAGTACTGAGCCACACCCCCTGTGTGTGTCTCCTATATTATATATTTAACTGACATTTTATATCATAACAACCAACGATTTATACAGGAAAATCATGACGAAAAACAAGGTTGCCCAAACTTTCGCATCCCACTGTATCTCCGGTGTCAATCTAACTGCCAATAGTCAACAATTAAGTTCAAAAACAGTAAGGCAGTGCCCGTGTCATAAACAGAATACATTTCTTTAGGTCACACAACAGTGTAATGGAGAAATTCAATACAATTACTTCACTATCACCAAAAATTAGATTTTTCAAAGCAACAATGTAAAAGCAGAAGTTAACAGTTTAATTTGACAGAAATGCAGTGTACACCGCAAATGTGTTAGCTACCACAAAACCTGTGTGTTTGCAACCAACTATGTAAGTGTGGAGTTCAAAAGGTCCTTAAAATGACTGAAATACAGCGTAGGCCTCAGATCTCTTATGTAGCACAAAACCAGTGTTTATTGCAACAAACTACAAAAATGCAGCATGTCACTGCTAAATTAGAAAATCAGTTTTTGTGCGTTGTATGCAAAACTGCTCTATGGAACTAGAATACGGGTTTATTTCGCACAAATACACAAATGCGGCATGTCACTGCTAAATTTTAAAATCCGTTTTTGTGGGTTGTATGCAAAACTGCTCTGTGGAACATCAATACAGGTTTATTTCCCCCAAATACAGGAATGCTGTATGTCACTGCTAAATTTAAAAATAGGTTTTTGTGCATTGTATGCAAAACTGCTCCGTGGAACAACAGTATGGTTTTATTTCCCCCAAATACAATAATGTCTTATATCACTGCTAAATTTGAAAATACATTTTTGTGCTTTGTATGCAAAACTGTTCTGTTGAACAACAATAGGGGTTTATTTCCTCCAAATACAGGAATGCAGTATATCACTGCTAAATTTTAAAATAGTTTTTTGTGCATTGTATGCCAAACTGCTCTGTGGAACAATAATATGGGTTTATTTCCCCCAAATACAGAAATGCAGTATGTCACTGCAAAATTTTAAAATACGTTTTTGTGCGTTGTATGCAAAACTGCTCTGTGCAACAACAATACGGGTTTATTTTCCCCAAATACACAGATGCCGTATGTAGCCCCTACATTTAAAAACAGGATTTTCAGCGTTGTATGCCACAGTGCTCTATGGCACCACAATACAGGTTTTTGCCCCCAACTGCATAAATACACTATGTCACCCCTAAATTATAAAATATCTAAAGTATGGGGGACCTGATCTGCCAGAAAAAAAGGAATTTTTCCTCCACTGAGCTACCAAAAAAGGATTAGACTGATGTCATTGGCAGGCTGGCACACATGCAGGTCACATGTAGTTCCAAGGATAGTGCAGTGGTTAAAATGGCCGCCGACCTCCACCTCACTAACTGATGGATTAAAAATTATTTGGCAGTATCACTGGGCTCAGGGCTGGGTACAAAAATGTAGCATAGCACCCTCAATAATTACTGTAGCTTGAAGATTTAACACCACCAAGTTCTACAGATTTCTTCCCTAATCTGTCCCTCACAGAAGCATATAATCCACTATATACACCAAATCTACCAATAAGGCGTCCACAGGGAGTACACTATCTATGTTATAATATCTACAAAGAAAATGGTACTCATTTTTCCCTTTAAAACTTTTTATTTTTATTATAATCCATTAAAATCACAAAACAACCATCAATTGGGAAGAACAAACAATTACAAACGCCGGCCGATCACTGGAAATTATACATTACTACCATACCGTAGATGTGAAAATGATATTAACTACCAATAATAGACAACACTGGGCATAGAAACCTAGGCATACGTGTAAACCATAGGGCTTCCCTAGCAAATTCCTCTCTGTGTCCTAGTTAGCTGTTTCTCATAGTAATAAATTCATTGTCCTAACACCGGATCTATCTCTAACCAACACAACACTTGCTACCTCTTGATGAAACTGCCTAGTGCTAGCATTCAAAACATGATCAAAATCATTTTAACATACCCTCTAAGAAGTTAATAAACCAGGTCGATCATGCGCGCGTCCCCTCAGGGAGTTTATTACATGTGCTTCGAAAGGAGTAATTTTTCATGCCACCTGCCCCTGTAATAAAATCTATATAGGGTTGACCACAAGGGAGTTAAGAAAAAGGGTCAGAGAACATGTGCGGGACATAGAAAAAGGAAAAGAGGAGAAAGAAATTGATAATTTGAAAACCATACCGCGACATTTCAAGTTACATCACCAATGCAATGGAGATCTGCTTAGATTTATTGGGATTGATCAGATTCACCGAGGAATAAGAGTAGGAGATCTGGGTAAAAGGCTTGCTCAGATTGAAAGCAAATGGATATTCAGACTAGGTACGATGGCACCAGGGGGATTGAATGAGTCGTTGGAATTTAGCTCCTTTTTGTAGTAGTAGTAGTAGGAGATTGTTTTAAAGTTGTTTTTATGCGTATGATTTTAATGTGGTGTTTATCTTGTTTTGTTCTAGTTTATTTATCGGTAAAGTGATGGGTCCATGGTGAGATGGAGGATGGAGAAGTGTGATCCTGAAAAGAAAGAATGAAGAATGTGATTATTTAATCTGTGATATAATTGATATCTTAATAGATGGTTGGTTTATAATATATATTGAGCGCAAGGGTATTGATTATTTTAGATCACATTTTGTGAGGTAGCCTTATGATCGTGTATGTACAATAACTTTGATAGATTTAGCTTAAATATTATTTATGTACTACTGATATACCAGTGGATGGCAAATCTGGATAGATATGAAATATCCTTTTTAGCGGGTGGGGATCAAGAACAGTAAGGTATCAGGGTATATATTTGTTTTTTTCACTTTATTTATTTATTTATATATTTGTCAGCACTATTTAGCACTTTATGGTATTTGGATATTATAAAGGATTTATATACTTGCAAATGGAAATTTTATAACTATCTTTGTATAGATTATGAAGTGTGGCACTGTTTTATATTTATTGAATTATGCACTTTTTCTTACTTATGTATTTATAAATGTATAGGAGGGGATTGAGGTAGTGAATGGATTTTGAATAATTACCTTTGCACATACTATGAAATTATTTACTTTTGTATTTTACGAATTATGCACTTTTTACTTATTTATAAATATAAATATCTTGGATAATGGGTGAATACATTTATACTGTAAAAGTTGGGTATGTAAGGGCTTGATATATGTATTTTAGGGTTAGGATGTCCCCCGCTAGGGTCCAGTTAATGAATTGGTCTATCTATATAGTAACTCACTTAAATTATTAAGATTATTTTTGATTAGAATTTTGATATTTATAAATCCCCGCACTTCCAATATGCTTATACAAATAGGTTTGTCCATTCACCAAATATTATACTACCCGTATGGGATGATATATTTCATTAGACTATGTTCACACCTAAGTTCATTGAGGATAAAGTATGTACTGTGGCAGGGCTGTTGTGCGATTTGCGGTTGTCTGGCATCGGGCGCTTCCGCTCCTTTCTCGATTAGTGCGTTCTTCGCTGGGAGCAGGACGTTAGCACGTCTGCCCGCAGTGAGACCGACGCAGGGGAAGGGCGGAAGTGTCCCTAATATATTAGTGTCCCTAATATATGACTAGCAGCCTGCAAAGCGCCGTTATGACGCTTCTGCCACATGTCCGGTTCCTCCAGTCGGTATTGGTCCCCGGACAACTTCAATAGTCTCCATTTTTGATTGAGAACCTCTCCTCCTGAAGAAGCATACCGCGAAATGCGCGTAAGAGGGGACGCCTGCACGATCGACCTGGTTTATTAACTTCTTAGAGGGTATGTTAAAATGATTTTGATCATGTTTTGAATGCTAGCACTAGGCAATTTCATCAAGAGGTAGCAAGTGTTGTGTTGGTTAGAGATAGATCCGGTGTTAGGACAATGAATTTATTACTATGAGAAATAGCTAACTAGGACACAGAGAGGAATTTGCTATGGAAGCCCTATGGTTTACACGTATGCCTAGGTTTCTATGCCCAGTGTTGTCTATTATCGGTAGTTAATATCATTTTCACATCTACGGTATGGTAGTAATGTATAATTTCCAGTGATCGGCCGGCGTTTGTAATTGTTTGTTCTTCCCAATTGATGGTTGTTTTGTGATTTTAATGGATTATAATAAAAATAAAAAGTTTTAATGGGAAAAATGAGTACCATTTTCTTTGTAGATATTATACCCTCACAGAAGCAGCAGCATCCTATCCCTACACTGAGAAGAGCAGAGTGGCGTGCGGCGCTACGTGACTCCAGCTTAAATAGAGGCTGGGTCACATGCTGCACTTAGCCAATCACAGCCATGCTATTAGTAGGCATGGCTGTGATGGATTCTTAGGGCAAAGTAGTGAAACACTTGTTGATTGGCTGCCCTGCAGCATTTCAAAAAGAGGGAAGAAATCGCTGAACAACGAACGAAAGCCAGAACTTTTACGGAAATGTCCGGGTGCGAAAAACCGTAATGTTCGGTACGAACCCGAACTTTACAGTTTGGGTTCGCTCAACCCTAACTAGGATCATATCACTGTTTCATTTTCCATTTTTCAGATCTAAGTGAAAACAGAGATGTGCCGGCTATAAGTAGCCTGTTCCGTTCTGACACCTCTTGGCGCAAAACATGACCACAGCTGGGTGAAGCAATACTTCATTTACTGGTAACCAGGGTGACAGTGCATTTCAGAGTTGGGAACTCCTTTGTTAAGTATTTGAAATAGTGCCGCAGGCGATGGGGAAGTTCAGAGCTGTGTCTCCTGGCAGAGACTCTACACTCCCTTAGGCCTCATGCACACGACAGTATTTTTTTGCGGTCCGCAAAACGGGGTTCCGTTGTTCCGTGATCCGTGTAAGTTTTTGCTTCCGTTGTGTTTCCGTGTGTCTTCCGCTTTTTTTTAGCGGACATGACCCAAAAGATTTTACCAAAAGACAGGCTGACAATTTTTGCCAAGTGCCTGCCAAGGGATCCGCAAAAAAAATGGACGCGGAAAGCAGATGACACACGGATGGCCATCCACATATTTTCACGGTCCCATTGACTTGAATGGGTCCGTGAACCGTTTTTCACGGACAAGAATAGGACAGGTTATATTTTTTTGACGGACTGGAATCACGGACCACGGACGCGGAGGACAAACGGTGCATTTGCCGAGTTTTCCACTCTAAAAAAAATATCAAACAATATCAGTTTTATAGATTTTAGTTTTTAATAAAAAACAATTCACTTTCATTTTAAGTGCGTACTGCTGTAAAAAGCATATCCTTGCCATTAAGTAACACCAATGTGAACCCTTTAGAAAAGCTCAAATTCAAAGTAAAAAAAAAAAACTCATTTAATAATATGGATTTAGGGTTTCAATTTTTATGATAATTCATTCAATGCACGTTTTATTAATCCAAACAGGGGAACTCATATTTATTTATAAAAGTCCCTAATTTATAAAAAACACATATAATGTATAACACTGCTTTTTCTGTATAATCCATTACTTTAGCCGTGTAGCTCTGATTTATAGCATTATATTATATATGAAATATATATGATTCCTAACTTTTCCAGATTCCATCACTGCATTAGTTCAATACCACCTCAACCACATTTGACTGGCTTATGTAATATATATTTATATGTATTTTTAAAGCACTTTAGAACCACAGGAACCCTTCTAGATATCTCAAACCGTTGAACTTGGAAAATGTGAAGCAATCAGCTGTCATCACAAATTAGTGATATGAAAAATATTTCCCAGTTTAAAAATGTACAGCATTGACGTACAGTTGATTGAAAGATAATTTAGCTGAGTAACCACTGAAATATTTCTTTGTTGCATGCAATAGTATATACAACAGTTACAATATTCAGCATTACAGACATCACAACATTTATCCACTTTGTCACTATATGGTATGTTGAGTATATTATGCTGCTCTTTTTAAAAAAAAAAAAAAAAAAAAAAAAAAAAGCATAATTTCATGTAAAATTTACACAGAGCTTTAATAAAAAATAAAATATCAAAGTCCTTCTTGAGTTTTGTGGATGCCCAATTGAATTCAAATCTTTAGCTGGAAATTTTTCCCCACTGGCTATCCGAGAAAATGTCTTGCTACTCCTATGCTAGTGATTTCTAATGTAAAAAAAAAAATGACAAACTTTTTAAGGAGAGTACAACACATCATTTTCACCTATCTAACAGCATTGCCCCACAGAAGATAGCAAGCACATTCCAAACCTACTGTACTTGTGTGTACTTTGTGTCTTTATTTCATGTCCAGGAAAAGTACCTTTATTCTGCTGAAAAATGGCTCCTAAGTATCGAGCCGGGTGGACTTTGCTGTTCCCAACGCAAAACACGCCCAGCAGAGCACTTGGGGGCCATTTCTCAGCAGAATAAAAGTGCTTTTTCCTGGACATGGAAGAAAGACACAAAGTACACACAGGTATGTCTAAAATGCATTCACAATCTTCAGTAGGGCAATGATGACTTTATTGGTGAACATGACATGATAGACTACCTTTACCCTGGGTTCAGACCTGAGCGTTCTAAAAACGCGCGTTTTAGTCGCGCGTATTTCAGCGCGGTTTTGCAAATAGGAAACGCGCGTTCTTGTGATTGACTACTGTGGTGTCAATCACAAAACGCGCGACAAACGCCCCAAAAAAAGCTCAAGTACTTGTTTATGCGTTGGGCGTTTTACAGCGCGTTCAAACGCGCTGTAAAACGCTCAAGTGAGAACCAGGGCCATAGGAAAGCATTGGTTTTCATGTGTCGAGCGTTTTACAGCGCGTTTGAACGCGCTGTAAAACGCTCAGGTGTGAACTTAGGGTTAAATAGTCTTCAAAAATATTATACTGTGTTGCAACCTTTTGCTCAAACCTACGTGTCTGTATTATAAAGTAATGGAACATCTCAGTTATGAAGAAAAAGGTATCAAAACTAAATGTATATACTGGAGATGAGCGAATTTTCAAAAAATTCGATTCACCGGATCCCTGAATTTTTCGTGAAAAATTTGTTTCGATCTGAAAATTCGCCGCAAACTACATTAAAAAACGGCTATTTCCTGGATACTGAGAGCCTTTATAGTGGTGTAGAACACATTGCCTTGCAGTTACAAGCAAAGGGAATCTGCTTTGGTAGTGAAATGATACTCTTATCATTATCGCTCTTAGAATAACTGCATAATTCACTTATTTGGGCAGTCCTGGGGCCAAACCTGACCAAATAACTGAAGTATCAACTCAGCCTTACAGGTAAATATTAGCGTCAAGAAGAACAGCACTCCTTTTACACCCTCATCAGCAAGTAGAGCTCCCCGACAGAGTGGAGAGTCTGTCAGCAGTGTGTAAGTTTGTGTTGACATCCCTGATTAAATTTGCCCATTCTCTAATATCTCAGAACCATTACCCAGAAAGAACAGATCCTGTCTGTGGAGCATCTACCTTCACTCGGTCAGCATTTGCTTAATAATCCATCAGTATTGCTAAAGGCAAAAAAAAAAGATGGAGTGGATCTAAAACAGAGATGATACGTGAATGGAATATTTGCATGTCTTCTGTGCTTTCTACCCACTCCTGCTTTTAGCTACTAAATTATAAGCCAATTTTGATGGGACTATACAGGCCTTAAAGCTGCTACACAGAAAGGATCAGTTGTGCATCTCGTTTTTCCTTCCTTGTGGTTGTTGGTACAATGAGGGGATGTGTACCAGGAACGGTAAAAAAATTAGGATACCTTCTTGGCGCAAACACGACTTCAGTAGAGGTTATCTTAGAAACTAATTTTTTTATTAAGTAATAAGTGACAACTAGGGTTGAGCGAACCCGAATTGTATAGTTTGGGTTCGTACCGAATTTTGGGGTGTTGGGGACATGGACCCGGACCCGAACAATTTCAGAAAAGTTCGGGTTGGGGTCCGTTGTTCAGCGATTTCTTCCTGCTTTCTGAAGGGCTGCACAGCAGCCAACCAGCTAGCGTTTTACTTCTTGCCCTAAGAAGCCATCACAGCCATGACTACTAATGGCATGGCTGTGATTGGCCAAGTGCAGCATGTGACCCAGCCTCTATTTAAGATGGAGTCACGTAGCGCTGTATGTCACTCTGCTCTGATTAGTGTAGGGATAGTATGCAGCTGCCGTGAGGGCGAGATTAGGCAGTGAAAACTCAGCAAAAACACCTAAAGAAGTGATTGATCTAAAGATTGAATCATTCACTTTTTGCTAGTTAATTGCTCACTGGTTTTAGGCTGCACAGAGCGATTTTCTGTCACTTTTTTGGGGGGTGATCGGCAGCCATTTTGTGTCTTGTGGTGCACCAGCAGAAGCTGCCAAAACGTCCATCAATACTATTTTTTTTTTTTTGCTATATCGTATATCAGGGGCTTGGCTGGGCTTATTGTCACCACTAGAAACTCAAGATAGACATTTCTATATTTTATTGAGGGGTTAAATTCAATTGCCAAAATCACAATCCCCTAAATCAGGTGTTCCAGCTGTGGCTAGCCAAGTGTAATACTGTCTGCTGTCTGGCAAAGGATCGATTTTTTTTCTGTGGTGAAATTCAATTGCCAAAATAGCAATCCCCTAAATCTGGTGTCCCAGCAGTGGCTGGCCAAGTTAAATAGTGTCCGGCAAAGGATATATTTTGTTCTGGGGTGAAATTCAATTGCCAAACTAGCAATACCATAAATCAGTGGTTTCACACATGAGCGACTACATGCTGCAGTGCCTGAGCAACGACAGCAGAGTTGCCCACATTTTAACGTGTGCGGACTACTGGGTTGCAACCCTGCTGGATCCCCGGTACAAAGACAATGTTCCCACCTTACTTTGTGCACTGGAGCATGATAGGAAGATGCGCGAGTACAAGCATACGTTGGTAGAAGCGCTACTGAGAGCATTCCCAAATGTCACAGGGGAACAAGTGGAAGCCCAAGGCGAAGGCAGAGGAGGAGCGAGAGGTTGCCAATGCAGCTGTGTCACGGCCAGCTCCTCTGGGCGCAGGGTTAGCATGGCAGAGATGTGGAAAAGTTTTGTCACCACGCCACAGCTAACTACACCACCACCTGATACGGATGTATACGTGTTAGCAGGAGTCAGCATTTTACTAACATGGTGGAACAGTACATGTGCACACCCCTCCACGTACTGACTGATGGTTCGGCCCCATTCAACTTCTGGGTCTCCAAATTGTCCATTTGGCCAGATCTAGCCTTTTATGCCTTGGAGGTGCTGGCCTGCCCGGCGGCCAGAGTTTTGTCTGAACGTGTATTCAGCGCGGCAGGTGGCGTCATTACTGACAAACGCAGCCGCCTTTCCACAGCCAACGTGGACAAGCTGACGTTCATAAAAATGAACCCGGCATGGATCCCACAGGACCTGTCCATCCCTTGTGCAGAATAGACATTTATAACTACCTCCCCTTAACCATATATTCTTGTACTCCAGGGCGCTTCTTTATTGATTCCTCTTTTTTTAATTTTACCATCATTTTGCGGGGCAACCCAAAGTTGAATGAACCTCTCCTCCGTCTGGGTGACAGGGGCCTAAATATTTGAAAGTGGCCTTCTCCATTGACATGAAGCCTGATTCTCTGCTTTGGGACCTCTCTCCTCTGTCTGGGTGCTGGGGCCTAAATAACTAAAAGTGGCCTTCTCCGTTGGTGGGTGACATGATGCCTCTTTTGCTGCTGAGGGGCCTCTCTCCTCTGTCTGAGTGTGTCTTGGTGGCAGACATTTAACACTTTTTACTGTCTAATGACCGCCCCATTGTCTGGGTGTCAGGGGCCTATATGTCGTTTAATCATTTGTTGTCTTGGTGGGAGATATTAAACTCTTTTTACTGTCATGACCGCCCCATTGTCTGGGTGTCAGAGGCCTAAATTGCACATACTTGCTTTCTGTCTTGGTGGCAGACATTTAACACTTTTTACTGTCTAATGACTACCCCATTGTCTGGGTGTCAGGGGCCTATATGTCGTTTAATAATTTGTTGTCTTGGTGGGAGATATTAAACTCTTTTTACTGTCTAATGACCGCCCCATTGTCTGGGTGTCAGTGGCCTATATTTTGTTTAATTGCTTGCTGTCTGGGTGAGAGGCATTAAACTCTTTTTACTGTCAAATTGCCTCTCCTCTGTCTGGGTTTCAGCGGCCTACATAAATGATAATGGCCTGTTCCATTGCAGGTTGACCTGAGGCCTGTGTTTCTGTTACTGGACCGCTCTCCTCTTTGCGGGTGCCATGGCCCTGAGTCTGTGAATGAGGCCTGTGGCACTGCAGGCAGACATGAATCCTTTTTGGCTGTGATGAGAACATCAACTCCCATAGCATTCCCACCTGATGCCCCCCCAACCTCCTATTCCACCTCCTCCTCCTCCAAGTTGCCAATTGATATTGGTTAATTTTTATTTATTTTATTTTATTTTAAGTCATTTTCCTATTCACATTTGTTTGCAGGGGATTTACCTACATATTGCTGCCTTTTGCAGCCCTCTAGCCCTTTCCTGGGCTATTTTACAGCCTTTTTAGTGCCCAAAAGTTTGGGTCCAGATTTACTTCAATAGGGTTCTGGTTCAGGGTGAAGTTCGGGTCGAGTTCGGATCCCGAACCCGAACATTTTCGGGAAGTTCAGCCGAACTTCTCGACCCCGAAAATCCAGGTGTTAGCTCAAATCTAGTGACAACACATTTCGGAGTAAATATACCCCTTTCTCAAGTATTTGGGGTCCGAGCTGTTGCATACAGTGGTCTAGAGTTGGCAGCAGTATGAGGAGGCCACCGAGTGGCACGCTGACCGAGTCTGTAGGTGGAGGCAGCATGAGGAGACCACAGAGCAGCACAATGACAGAATTTGAAGGTGGCGGCAGCAGCATTATGAGAATGCCACCGAGTGGCACAATGACAGAGTCTGGAGGTGGCAGCAGCATGAGGAAACCACAGAGCGGCACAACGACAGAGTCTGGAGGTGGCGGCAGCAGCATCAGGAAGAGGCCATAGAGTGGCACAATGACAGAGTCTGGAGGTGGTGGCAGCATCAGTAGGCCACAGAGTGCCAAGGTGACATACTGTGGAGGTGGGTGGCAATACCAGTACCCGCTAAAGATTGTGGGTGAAAGAAGAAGCACTTAGCATCAGATGTGTGGCATCAGGCGGGTAACAGCATCAGAATAGTAGCTGAGGCAGGTAGCCAGAAGAAACTGGTCTCTTTTGTCAAATTGTTGCTGTGGCACCATGGATGATCCAGTCTGATGCATCAGGCATTGGTGTGTGGAAATCCTGGCTGATCCACGCCTTATTCATCTTGATGCAGTGTCCCACCATGTGCTATATGTGGGCACTTTAAACTCTTGCTAAATGTCATATCAAATGTATTGTGCTATAATTCCCTTTAACAGGCTGGCAGTGTCATTTACCTTCATTCGCTCCTATGTGATATAGCTGGGGCGGGAGGGAGGGGGTAAAGTTAATGTGTCCGATGATACTGAAGAGATGAGGAAGTTAATGAAGGAGGTGAAAATTTGTATTTCCACCTAAATAATTCATTAGCAACAGGCCACAAGTGCAGGATCTGCTCCCCTGTATATATATGCACAACTGCATTTTTGGGTTGGGCACATCCTGCTTCATGCCACCTTTCAGTTGGTTTGTGTATATATAATTGTTTGGAGGTGCATAAACTCCCATGTAAATGTAGCCTGTTTTCCATCCACAGGCTATATTTAGGTGCACCTGTGAGGCTTGGGCCATATCAGCCAGTCTTGGGTGGGGCTCACAGCCTTCTCCCTCCTCCCATTGCAGGCATGGTTACATGCTGGAGGTAACTGAGGAGTCTGCTGCGAGTCGGCCTAATACATTCCTGTAATTTTGCCCACTGGCCCCTGGTATTGCCCATATGGCACAGGTAGGTGAGTGTTAGGTCCCGAGCTACTTGAGAAACCTTGGCATGGTTCTCAGGCTTAAGACATGTCCTCCACTGCAGGACATGTTGACTAATCTCTCAATTTTAACATCAGTTTGAGGGCTTAGTAAGACCGCAGTGTGCACCTGTTTTGTCTTTTGTTATTGCTATATTGTTATATTACTTATTACATCCACACAATTGCCATATTGTGTAGGATGTCTACTGTGGTACTTGTGGTCCGCTGCGGGCATCCTCCACCGTATGCATTTTTGCTGGGGATCGCCATTAGCAACGGGCCACAAGTGCAGGATCTGCTCCCCTGTATATATATGCACAACTGCATTTTTGGGTTGAGCACATCCTGCTTCATGTCACCTTTCAGTTGGTTTGTGTATATATAATTGTTTGGAGGTGTATAAACTCCCATGTAAATGTAGCCTGTTTTCCATCCACAGGCTATATTTAGGTGCACCTGTGAGGCCTGGGCCATATCAGCCAGTCTTGGGTAGGGCTCACAGCCTTCTCCCTCCTCCCATTGCAGGCATGGTTACATGCTGGAGGTAACTGAGGAGTCTGCTGCGAGTCGGCCTAATACATTCCTGTAATTTTGCCCACTGGCCCCTGGTATTGCCCATATGGCACAGGTAGGTGAGTGTTAGGTCCCGAGCTACTTGAGAAACCTTGGCGTGGTGCTCGGGCTTAAGACATGTCCTCCACTGCAGGACATGTTGACTAATCTCTCAATTTTAACATCAGTTTGAGGGCTTAGTAAGACCGCAGTGTGCACCTGTTTTGTCTTTTGTTATTGCTATATTGTTATATTACTTATTACATCCACACAATTGCCATCTTGTGTAGGATGTCTATTGTGGTACTTGTGGTCCGCTGCGGGCATCCTCCACCGTATGCATTTTTGCTGGGGATCGCCATTAGCAACGGGCCACAAGTGCAGGATCTGCTCCCCTGTATATATATGCACAACTGCATTTTTGGGTTGAGCGCATCCTGCTTCATGTCACCTTTCAGTTGGTTTGTGTATATATAATTGTTTGGAGGTGTATAAACTCCCATGTAAATGTAGCCTGTTTTCCATCCACAGGCTATATTTAGGTGCACCTGTGAGGCCTGGGCCATATCAGCCAGTCTTGGGTAGGGCTCACAGCCTTCTCCCTCCTCCCATTGCAGGCATGGTTACATGCTGGAGGTAACTGAGGAGTCTGCTGCGAGTCGGCCTAATACATTCCTGTAATTTTGCCCACTGGCCCCTGGTATTGCCCATATGGCACAGGTAGGTGAGTGTTAGGTCCCAAGCTACTTGAGAAACTTTGGCGTGGTGCTCGGACTTAAGACATGTCCTCCACTGCAGGACATGTTGACTAATCTCTCAATTTTAACATCAGTTTGAGGGCTTAGTAAGACCGCAGTGTGCACCTGTTTTGTCTTTTGTTGTTGCTATATTGTTATATTACTTATTACATCCACACAATTGCCATCTTTTGTAGGTTGTCTTTTGTGGTACTTGTGGTCCGCTGTGGGCATCCTCCACCGTATGCACTTTTGCTGGGGATCGCCATTAGCAACGGGCCACAAGTGCAGGATCTGCTCCCCTGTATATATATGCACAACTGTATTTTTGGGTTGAGCACATCCTGCTTCATGCCACCTTTCAGTTGGTTTGTGTATCCACCTAAATAATTCACAAAAGATTTTCCCGCATATAAGTGCAGCGCTTAATGCTGAATACAAGATTTATTTCCCCACGAAATATTTCAAAAAAGATTTTACTGCATATAAGTGCAGAGCTGAATACAATTTATTTTCCACAGAAATTATTAAAAAAATATTTAACCGCATATAACTACAGTGCTGAACGCCAAATATCTTTTTCCTTTTCTACTGATATACGCCACTAAAGGCTTTACCACATATAACTGGAATAGTGAACGCTAAGAAAATTTTTCTTTTTATACGCCACTAAAAGCTTTTTAACAGAGGGTTATAGGCTGTCAGTTTCAAAAAAACAATGGCGCCTGAGGCGGAGTGATCTGTAGTGAATGGGACGCAGTAGAGGAAGTAGGTCCGCGCAGGAAGAGCAAGACTTGGTCCTAGTCTGGTTTCTGTGCTGCAAAAAAGTCCCCATAATGTCCATTAAGCAATAGCGCAGATAGATGCGAGCTGGTGTGAATTAGCATTTTTGTGCAGGGTTAGTGTATAGTGTATTCACCTGTATTGGTGCGCCGCTCTTATGGACGTCGTCATGTAAGCACTCAGTGTGTGAAACATAAATACAAAATTTCATCACAACATAATTCGGGCCATACCGCAGAAAGGACCCACATATAACTGCAGCGCTGAACGCTGAATATACCTTGATTTTTCTAAAGAAATACACCACTAAAGGCTTTACCACATGTAACTGCAACAGTGAACGCTGAATATATTTTTATTTTTCTACTGATATACGTCAATAAAGGTTTTTAAAGATATTACAGCAGCAGCAAATGGCGAATGTATATATCTTTTTCTACTGATATATGTCAATTCAGGTTTTTCTACATATAAGTGCATCAGAGAATGGCGAATGTATATTTCTTTTTCTACTGCAATACGCCAGTAAAGGCTTTACCAGATAAAACTGCAACAGTGCAGTGCGTGTGTGTGTATGTATATATGTATACATATATATATGTAATTTCGTTTTTTATTGTAATACGCCCCTATACGCTTTCAACAGAAATAACTGCAACAGGGAAGTTTGTATATATATTTTTCTTTTTTTACTGTAATACGCCCCTATACACTTTCAACGGACTGCAGAAGTCACCAGAGAATATATTTTTCTTGTTGGACTGAAATACGCCCTTATACTCTTTCACCAGAAATAACTGCAACAGTGCAGTGCGTGTATATATATATATATATATATTTTTTTTTTTTACTGTAATATGCCCCTATACGCCTTCACCAGACTGTAGAAGTCACCAGAGAATATATTTTTCTTGTTGGACTGAAATACGCCCTTATACGTGTCAAGAATGGAGTACAGATAACAGGAATTGATAAGCAACGACAGACTGACTTGATCCCAAACTAAGGAAAATATAGGAGAGCCCTTTAAATCCCTAAGAACTCTCCCTGAACTGCTATGCACATGTATAGGTCCCGGTGGTAGACAAATACATGCCCTCGTACCTATAACTGAGTGACACCTGAATACCCTGTTAGTGAGGGGACCGACCACCAGCTCCCTGCACAGAATACGGAGGGAGACAGGGTCACCTTGAATCAAGCCAGCGAACCAAACACAAAATAAATTAAATTGCACTTAACTTCAGAGCAATGCAACTCCAGCTTCCAGCAGCAGACACTTCATCCAGGAAGTTGTATAAACCGCAGAGAGGAGCATTATGGGAGGGAATATAAAGCATGCCAATAAATCAATTATGAAAAGCACCTGAGGGAGAGAAGTGAACTGAGCAAAGTGAAACCAAAACAAACATCATACAGCAGACAGGGTGGAACCTCTGACCGACCGTCTCCCAGACCCGGCGGTGACAGTACCCCCCCTTCTACGGGTGGACTCCGGACACTCAGGACCGACCTACTCAGGATGAGACCTATGGAAAGCCCTGATGAGACGAGTGGCCTTAATGTCCGTCACTGGGACCCACATCCTCTCCTCAGGACCATAACCCTCCCTATGAACGAGGTACTGAAGAGAACCACGGATAATGCGGGAATCCACAATCCTGGAGACCTGAAATTCAAGATTACCATCAACCAAAATTGGGGAAGGAGGCAAAGAGGAAGGTACAGCAGGTTGGACATAAAGTTTCAATAGGGACTTGTGAAAAACATTGTGTATCTTCCAAGTCTGAGGGAGATCAAGACGGAAAGCAACGGGATTGATGACGGATAACATCTTGTAAGGCCCAATAAACCTAGGACCCAACTTCCAGGAGGGAACCTTCAGTTTGATATTCATTGTAGACAACCACACCAGATCACCCACATTCAGGTCCGGACCAGGCACACGTCTCTTATCTGCCACACGCTTATATCTCTCACTCATTTTCTTTAGATTCTCCTGAATGTTTTGCCAAATAAGTGACAAGGACGAGGAAAATCTCTCCTCATCAGGTAAACCAGAAGACCCCTCTCCAGAGAATGTCCCAAACTGCGGATGAAACCCATATGCACCAAAAAATGATGACTTATCAGAGGAGTCCTGACGATGGTTATTTAAAGCAAACTGAGCAAGGGATAAAAAAGAACACCAATTCTCCTGATTCTCCGCAACAAAACAGCGCAAATATGTCTCCAGATTCCGATTGACGCGTTCGGTCTGACCATTCAACTGCGGATAAAAAGCAGAAGAAAAGGACAACCGAACCCCCAAGCGAGAACAGAAGGCCTTCCAGAATCTGGAAACAAATTGCGTGCCCCTATCAGAAACGATGTCAGAAGGAATGCCATGTAATTTAACAATGTGATCCACAAACGCTTGCGCCAGCGTCTTAGCATTGGGTAACCCCGGAAAAGGAATAAAATGTGCCATTTTGCTAAAACGGTCCACTACCACCAGAATTACACCAGAGGACCGAGGCAAGTCTGTAATGAAGTCCATGGACAGATGCGTCCAAGGACGGGAAGGTATGGTAATGGGAGGAGAGATCCCGATGGCCGTGATCGAGGGGCCTTGGCACGAGCGCAGGTCTCGCAGGCTGCCACAAACCACTCAACCGTTTTATGAAGGGCTGGCCACCAGAATCTGCGAGCAATGAGATCCACTGTGGCTCTACTCCCCGGGTACCCAGCAAGAACAATGTCATGGTGCTCCTTAAAAACTTTGTGTCGCAAGGCGAGCGGCACAAATAACCTCCCAGGAAGACAAAGATCAGGTGCCTCTGCCTGGGCTGCCTGAACCTCTGCCTCCAAATCAGGATAAAGAGCAGAGACAACCACCCCATCAGCCAAAATGGGACCTGGGTCCTCAAAGTTCCCCCTCCCGGAAAACAACGTGACAGGGCATCCACCTTCAAATTTTTAACCCCAGGGTGGAACGTAACCACAAAATTGAACCTAGAAAAGAACAAGGACCATCTGGCCTGTCTCGGGTTCAGACGCTTGGCTGATTCCAAATAGGCCAGATTCTTATGGTCTGTAAATACGATAATTGGGTGTCTGGCTCCCTCCAACCAATGACGCCATTCCTCAAAAGCCAATTTGATGGCCAACAACTCCCTATTTCCCACATCGTAATTTCTCTCTGCGGAGGAGAGCTTTTTCGAGAAAAAGGCACACGGTCGCCATTTAGCAGGAGAGGGACCCTGAGATAAGACCGCACCCACCCCCACCTCAGAGGCATCCACCTCAACAATAAAAGGTAGAGAGACATCCGGTTGTACCAAAATGGGAGCAGAAGCATAACGCTCTTTAATACTAGAAAAGGCTTGAAGCGCCTCTTCCGACCAAGAGGAAAAATCAACCCCCTTTTTAGTCATATCAGTGAGTGGCTTAAAAACAGAGGAATAATTCAAAATGAACTTTCTGTAATAATTAGCGAAACCCAAAAATCGCATCAGCGCCTTCTGATTTTCAGGAAGCTCCCACTCAAGCACGGCGCGGACCTTCTCCGGGTCCATCCGAAAACCAGAAGCGGAGAGAAGAAAACCAAGAAGTTGAATCTCTGGAACTACAAAACACATTTTTCCAGTTTAGCGTACAATTTATTCTCCCGCAAAATCAGCAGGACCTGACACAGGTGGTCCCGATGAGTCTTGAAATCAGGAGAAAAAATCAAAATGTCATCTAGATACACTAGTACACATTTCCCCATTAAATGATAGAAAATGTTGTTCACAAAATGTTGAAAGACGGCCGGAGCATTCGTCAAACCAAAGGGCATAACCAAGTTCTCAAAATGACCCTCCGGGGTGTTGAAGGCCGTCTTCCATTAGTCCCCCTTCCTGACCCTGACAAGGTTGTATGCGCCTCTTAAATTTAGAAAAAACTTTAGCCCCCACAATTTGATTAAACAGGTCCGGGATCAGAGGAAGCGGATAGGGGTCACGAATTGTAATACGGTTAAGCTCCCTGAAATCCAGACAAGGTCTTAAAGAACCGTCTTTCTTTTTAACAAAGAAAAAGCCAGCGGCAACAGGTGACTTTGAGGGTCTGATACGTCCCTTTCTCAGGCTCTCAGAGATATAAGTACGCATGGCTGCTCTCTCAGAGAGATTGTATAATCGTGATTTAGGCAGCTTGGCGCCTGGAATGAGATTAATTGGACAATCATACTCCCGGTGAGGGGGCAACTCCTGGACACCATTCTCGGAAAACACATCAGAAAATTCTGAGAGAAAAGAAGGTACGGTCTTGGTAGAAACCTCTGCGAGAGTTGCCGTGAGGCAATTCTCTCTGCAAAACTCACTCCAACCATTTATTTGCCTTGCTTGCCAATCAAAAGTGGGGTTATGTTTAGTAAGCCAGGGTAGCCCCAACACTAGAGGAGTAGGTAATCAGCTTAAGACAAAACATGACACCTCCTCAACATGATTATCACCCACAGTCAAACGGATATTGTGAACTATGCCGTTTAACGATTTTTGAGAAAGTGGAGCGGAATCGATAGCAAAAACAGGTATAGCTTTCTCCAAAGTGCACACCTGGAAACCATGTGTAGTATCAAATTGATTATCAATGAGATTGACAGCTGCTCCACTATCTACAAAAATCTCACAATCAATGTTCTTGCTGTCTAGCGCCACCCTGGCAGGTAGGAGAAAACGGGAACTACAAGCAAACCACAAATCTTCAATTTCCGCATTAACCTTGCCAATTGTAGCAAATGGAAAGTTTTTAGAGGTTTTTTTTCCCTTTTCTTTTTATTACCCTCAGAAAACCCCATGAACGTCCTAGAAGGGCAAACATTAGCTAAATGGTTAATACCTCCACAACAAAAAACATACCCTCCTCTGAGGGCTGAATCCTCTAGCATCAGAGGCAACTAAACCCAGCTGCATGGCCTCCTCCTCAGAGGGGATTGAGACAGACTGAGACCCCTGCGCACTGAAAGAGACAGCCCCACTGTCTTTGGACTGAATATGACATGAAAGAGTTGTCTCCTTTCTCGCTCTAAGGCGCCTGTCAATACGAACAGCTAAAGACATGGCAGTCTCTAACGACACTGGTCTCTCATGAAAAGCAAATGCGTCTTTCAATCTTGACTTCGGAGTGCAGCGTCATTCCAACCAGTATCAGCTGCCCATCTCCGAAATTCAGAACAATATATCTCTGCGGACTGATTACCCTGGCATAAAAGACGCAGTTTAGATTCAGCCAGAGCAATACAATCCGGGTCATCATATATCTGACCCAGAGCAATAAAAAATTTGTCTACGGATCGGAGGGAACGTGCCCCCGCCGGCAGCGAAAAAGCCCAAGACTGAGCGTTATCCCTGAGCAGCGAGATGATGATCCCCACCCTCTGCTCCTCATCACCTGAGGAATGGGGACGTAAGCGAAAATGGAGTTTGCAAGCCTCTCTAAAACGCACAAAATTCTCACTACCCCGAAAACGTATCCGGAAGAGAGATTTTCGGCTCAGAACAAACTCCATGAACGCCAGCAGAACCGGTCACCTGAAGCTGAGAAACAGTTTCACGGAGATCGGCTACCTCCAGAGAAAGAACTTGCATACGGTCAATCAAGGCTAAAACCGGATCCATGCTTGAGACGGTTTTGGCGGTTTATAATGTCAAGGATGGAGTACAGATAACAGGAATTGATAAGCAACGACAGACTGACTTGATCCCAAACTAAGGAAAATATAGGAGAGCCCTTTAAATCCCTAAGAACTCTCCCTGAACTGCTATGCACATGTATAGGTCCCGGTGGTAGACAAATACATGCCCTCGTACCTATAACTGAGTGACACCTGAAAACCCTATGTTAGTGAGGGGACCGACCACCAGCTCCCTGCACAGAATACGGAGGGAGACAGGGTCACCTTGAATCAAGCCAGCGAACCAAACACAAAATAAATTAAATTGCACTTAACTTCAGAGCAATGCAACTCCAGCTTCCAGCAGCAGACACTTCATCCAGGAAGTTGTATAAACCGCAGAGAGGAGCATTATGGGAGGGAATATAAAGCATGCCAATAAATCAATTGAAAGTGAAAAAGTGAAACCAAAACAAACATCATACAGCAGACAGGGAGGAACCTCTGACCGACCGTCATCCAGACCCGGCGGTGACAATACGCTTTCACCAGAAATAACTGCAACTGTGCAGTGCGTATATATTTTTCTTGTTGCACTGAAATATGCCCCTATACACTTTCACTAGAAATAACTGCAACAGTGCAGTGCGCATATATTTTTCTTGTTGTACTGAAATACGCCCCCATACACTTTCAACTAGAAATGACTGCAGAAGTGAACTAAGAATATATTTTTCTTGTAGTACTACTGACTAAGATACTAAGATATAAGCCACTAAAGGCTTTTCAACATAACACTTGCATCCCAATAACAAAAAGCTGGAATGACAGAGCTGTCTAATGACTATTTGGATCTTCAAATATTCTTTCCCTGGACTTGGAAATCACTTTCCTATCAATGTCCCTAGCACTTTCTGATGTCTCTCCCTGCACTAAGATGCTGTAAAATGATTCCTCCCTATCCTTTCCCTGCACTTATAAATAATTTTTTTGTCTTTTTTCCCCACAATCGTTTTTCAACTTGCTGTCCCTAGCGCCTTCACACGTCTGTTCTTGCACTCTGAACGCTGGAAAATGTCTGATTGTAAGATGGCCGCCGTATTTATAGGGCTGTAACAACACAGGGCTGGCTGGCTGCTGATTGGCTGCATGCAGGCATGTCAATCTGGGTGATCCCTCCTTCCCAGAGTTCCTTGCCGCATGTCCTCAGACCTCACACATGTAGCCGCCATTTTAGGAAAATTGTCAATGGTTACCACGAAGCGCAAGGAAATTTGCATTTGTTGCAAATCAATTTTTTCTTGAAATTCTAAATTAATTCCACTTCTTCAGCTTTGATTTGCTCATCTCCAGTACATAACCTAAAGTAGACTCAAAAGAGAAGACATGGTCAATGCTTACAGTTAAATGAAATTTAATGACAAAATTTGAAAGCATTACCTTGGTGTGTGAACTGTAGTTGAAAGTGTGGAGTTAGCAATATATCTATTGTACAGCATAATATATAGGCTTACTGGTATTAATATACGTGTAGAATGTTGAGATCTGTCCAATTGCCAGTAGAAGACCAAAAGAGAGATGAGCAGATTGATTCTAAAGTAATTGGATTTCTTCCAAAATTCACAAAAATTCACCAACCAAATGAATCAAAAGTTTTAGCAATTTACTTCAGATGAATTGCATGGAAACAGTGCCCAGTGCCATTTTACAGTGAAAATTGGAGCTGAAAACCAGGAGGGAGGAAGAAGATAGAGGATCACATGACACAGTGAAGTGAAGTGAGGGTGTGCACTCCGTGCAGTGCTTGGCCAGAGGCTGACAGACAGCCTGATCAGTGAATCAGGGGGCAGTAGGCAGGCAGATCCTTACTGATACAGAAAAATCAACATGCTGTCTTAAGCTTGTGATGTGGAAGGTTATTTTCAGGTACTGTCTGACAAAAAGTTATTACAGACACAAGCCACTAATCTATTGTGATAGGGACCTCATAAAGAGAGTACAGTTATATTTTAGGGTTTGATCAAAGAAAGCATATAGAGATAGAAATGGGCTGCATGAGTTGATTCATACAGCTTACTGAACAACTAGTTTAGCATGACAGAATCCTGCAAAAAAAAAAAAAAAAATTTTGCTTTAAATGCTGAGGAATTTTGCCCATTTTTATTTTTTTTCTAAAACTCAGTTTACATTTTACTATTTGTAGGTGGGTATTTCAGTGCATTATACCCGTGTTAATGACGCATTGTATATTACTGCAAAGTAATGGGTAGTTACAGCAAAGGTAATACTGCAATAACACAATAACAGCAAAACCATTTTTCTGCAATAAAGCCAGAAAACACCATTTTTATACCCATGTTATTGAACGTGTTGTATATTACTGCACGATAATGGGTAGTTAGAGCAAAAGCAATACTGGAATAACACCATTGTTAAACTCGTGTTATTATACGCATTTTATTACTGCAAAAACAGTGTTAGGCTGGGTTCACTTCAGCATTTTTAAATTAGTTATAGAACGGAACACAACGGAAGGCCACTGTTCCATTTATATAAATATGCGTTAAATTAACGGAGACTCTGACTCCGTTTGGATCCTTTTTTTGTATTTTTAAATGGATCTGTTAGTGATTGCTAATTTGTTTTTGTGGGTTTTTGGGGCTGGAAGAGGTATAAAAGCTCTAGTATTTTGAGTCCTGGGAGCTGTGTGTTGTATGGTTTTGGGACTTGTGTTTGAAGCTATGTTACCAGCATATCTTTTATTTGACCTGGAGTATAGCATATTGTGTGGCCAATGGAGTAGGAGGAGTCGTTCAAGACGCTATTGGGTTCATCCCATTAATTTGTCACGAAGCACTCGTGGTGCATTTTTTTGTTCTGTATCCTGAGCTTTGGCAACATCCTGAAAAGTTTTTCGATTATGGCTGTCCAGTCTTTTGATGACTTGCTTTCCAAACTGGAGCTTTCTCTTGAGAAGCAAAATACTAGATTTTTGGTGAAGTGTCTGTTCAGCAGTAACGACTTACGGTAAATATTGTTTATTTTTGGGATAAATGTGTTTTTTACGTTAAATCTGTGTTCTTTTTAGTTCAATTAAAAACAATCTTTCCCTCTTTTTAAAACTTGTTGAAATATAAAAGGCACATTATTCTGTTGAATACTCATTTTGCATCCATCTTTACTGTATTTTCCAGGCTTGAATAATTCAGGTGTACATCAACTGTACTCTTGGCCTAACCTTAGACACTAACCCAGGGATAGCCAAACTGCGGCCCTATAGCTGTAGCAAAAGTACAACTGAAAGCATGCAAACACTGCTTACAGCTGGCAGCCTATAGCAGGTCATGTTGCTAATACTATTTTGGCAACAGCTGTATTTGCATAGTTTGGCCATCCCAGGACAACCCCCACCCAATGAATATTGGAATCCTCCTTTGTCGCAAAATTAGTGATATTTAGTAAAACCTATGTAATAAGGTATAGATGATGTGCCATTATGGTATCTTTGATAACATATTTTGATGTATGTGTAAGTGTACAAGTTGTACTATGTATATATATAGCATCATTTTTTGCCATGTTATTGTTTCTAAATTGCCTATATCCTTGTTTCTTGTGACTGGAGACAGCTATATGAGTCTTCACTTTCCTTGGAAAGTCCACTATTTCCTACATTGTCAAAGACACATGTTCTAAAATTTGGGTTTGCTTACATCGGCAAGAGATTCCCCACCCCACCATTGAACATTGGAAGCATATAGCAGTTAAATTCTGGGAGGATACCCAGTTTCCAAACTGTTTGGGTGCCCTGGTTGGCAAGCACATCCGGATCCAGAAACCTCCCCTTAGTGGTTCTTTATGTTTTAATTCTAAGCGATAATTTTCTGTCATTTTGATGGCATTGGCCGATGCAAATTATCGGTTCATTGCCGTAGATATTGGGGCATATGGTCAGACCAATGACTCAAAACTATTTAAATGTTCAGCCATGGGCCGCCGTGTATATGGAAATAATTTTTAATTCCCTGAACCCCAACCACTGCCTAGGACTACTGAGCATATGCTTCCTTATGTCATAGTCGCTGACAAAGCATATCAAATGTGCTCAAATTTGGTCAAGCCATATGGTCAGCGCAATTTAAGTGTTGAAAAAAGATGCTATAACTACTGCTTGAGCCAGGCCCGAGGTATTGCAGAGTGTGCATTTGGCTATTGTGTGCAAAATGGCGCATCTTTCTGTGGCCAATCCAGCTTTTATCAGAAAATGTCGATAAAGTCGTCAAGGCATGTTTCATTTTGCACAACTTTTTGTTAAACAAAGAGCCTTTGCCAACAGATTTAGAAACAACAATGTTTATAGGCCAGTAAAATCCACACACTGGACCACTGGCTAGCGCTCAAGTAATTGCATTACGTGATAGTTTTGCTCATTATTTCTCGTCCCAAGATGGATCATTACCATGGCAATAATGGTGATATTATGTCCTGATGTTTTTTCTTATTTTTTTTTGGGGGGGGGAATTAGTTGTCAAAATACTCTTAAACATGTGTGTATACAGTATGTTAGAATGAACTAAGAATATGTTATAAATTGGAGTTGCAACAATGGTTTTGTCTGTGTCTCTTTTGTAGCTTCATGACCCAGACATGAAAAAGCCCAACTAATTTTCCGATGTTTGCCCTTATAGTCCTATTTTAGTACAATCAGATTTCTGAATTATTGGTTGGCAGTGGGACCATTCACTCCATCCTGCTTTGAATCAAAAGCTGCAACATGTATCGTCTAATGTCAGGAAGGAGGAGGGGGGATAGGAGTGGGAAGGGGGTAAGAGTGGGAGGGGGGTAAGAGTGGAAGGGGGGATAGGAAGTGGATTAGGAAAGGTCTTGGGAGGGGGGCCGCACAGGCAATTCTCAATGGTTTGGACAATGCCTGACCAGCAACCAGGAAGAAGTTGGGGAGTAGCCTGGTCTAGCAAAGGAGTTAGGATTAGTAGGAACCGCCCCCTCCAGCCACTGGATGTGAGCTAAAAGCTCCGCCCGAGTCCTAGTGGTCTGGTTATTTATAAGAAAAAAGCAATCCCGGATGATTTGTGGGAGATTACCATGTGCGTCCGTTTGCTTTCTCCTACCTGCTTGGGGTCTCAGGTGGACATTTTCAAGAAAAGCAGAAATTATATATTCCCTTTCGGTCGCAGCAGAGGCTTGCCGAGCAGGTAAGGGACACGCACTGTCCCCAGCTTCTTCCTGCTCAACAGAGGGCCCGGCATGTGCCTCCCTCTGCTGAGTCTCCACTGTGCTTGAATATTTTATAAAAAAAAGGGAAAAAAACTAAATAAGGATACTGCACAGACAAGTGCAATATTGGTTCACATTTAACAACTAGAACGCACAGCCATTGTCACACCACTTTTACTTTTAAACAATTGGTTGTGATAGGGTGCAACATAATACAGTTTTATTGGTTTATAATGTAATTGATATCAAAATAGTTGAGGGTTTGGACTCTATAATTACAATATATCCTAACATACGTTCTGAGCTCAGCAGAGCGGCAGAGGAACCGGAGAGCCTTCTCGTAACCATAGGGACAAGTGGTCCCTGCTCACGGATGGACCTCCAGCGTGTTTTAATGAAATCCCCTATGAAAAGATGAAGAAAACCTCATTAAATAAATATCAAAAAGAATCAAAATAGATTGTTAAATGTTGTGGCACGACTGGATTATGGCAGAATATTTGTAGTAGCCAAAAAATAAACATACAGCACATTCATTATAGATAAAAACATGTTGTACGTGTCAAAATATATACCCAAGTATGAACTTTTTATACATTTTTGACAATAACAAACTATATTCAACCTTCTAAACTAACATTTAAAATGATATCCACAAATATA
The DNA here is from genome assembly GCA_033119425.1 of Bufotes viridis. Lineage (NCBI taxonomy): Eukaryota > Metazoa > Chordata > Amphibia > Anura > Bufonidae > Bufotes > Bufotes viridis. Next base: position 347,573,372 of record CM065591.1, read on the forward strand.
CCTACATGCATTCTTATAAAATGTTAGCATATGACAAAATAAAAGATTAGATGTAGATTTGGTTCCTTTAACCCCTTAAGGACCCAGCCTTATTTCACCTTAAGTACCCGGCCATTTTTTGCAAATCTGACCAGTGTCACTTTATGTGGTGATAACTTTAAATTTACCAAAAATGTTGAAAAATTTGCAATTTTCCAAATTTCAATTTCTCTACTTCTATAATACATAGTAATACCACCAAAGGAAGTTATTGATTTACATTCCCCATATGTCTACTTCATGTATCGATCATTTTGGGAATGCCATTTCATTTTTTGGGGACGTTATAAGGCTTAGAAGTTTAGAAGCAAATCTTGAAATGTTTCAGAAATTTTCAAAAGCCCACTTTTTAGGGACCAGTTCAGGTCTAAAGTCACTTTGTGAGGCTTACATAATAGAAACCACCCAAAAATGCAGAAACTACACCCCTAAAGGTATTCAAAACTGATTTTACAAACGTCAATAACCCTTTAGGTGTTCCACAAGAGTTATTGGCAAATGGAGATGAAATTTCAGAATTTCAATTTTTTTGTAAATTTTCCATTTTAATCCATTTTTTTCAGTAACAAATCAAGGGTTAACAGCCAAACAAAACTCAATATTTATTGCCCTGATTTTGTAGTTAGCAAAAACACCCCTTGTGTGGTCCTAAACTGCTGTATGGCCAAACGGCAGGGCACAGAATGAAGGGAACGCCATATGGTTTTTGGAAGGCGGATTTTGCTGGACTGATTTTTTTGACACCATGTCCCATTTGAAGCAGCCCCCCTCCCCCGATGAACCCCTAGAGTAGAAACTCCATAAAAGTGACTCCATCTACGAAACTACACCCCTCAAGTTATTCAAAACCTATTTTAAAAACTTTGTTAACCTTTTAGGTGTTCCACAAGAGTTATTAGCAAATGAGAGTGTAATATAGAGCAAAATAGAGCAACCAAAATCATAGTTGCCCTAAAATAGTACAAACAAAACTGCCACCTTATCCCGTAGTTTCCAAAATGGGGTCATTTTTTTGTTTCTTCTGTAGGAGTAGATCAGGGGGGCTTCAAATGGGACATGGTGTCAAAAAAACAGTCCAGCTAAATCTGCCTTCCAAAAACCATATGGTGTTCCCTTCCTTCTATGCCCTGCAGTTTGGCCATACAGCAGTTTACGACCACACAAGGGGTGTTTCTGCAAACTACAAAATCAGGACAATAAATATTGAGTTTTGTTTGGCTGCTAACCCTTGCTTTGTTACTGGAAAAATGGATTACAATGGAAAATTTGGAAAAAAATAGCTGTTTTGGGACCATTTTTATTTTTTGTTATTTACATAGTTGATCTGACAGGTTAGATCGTGTGCTATTTCTATAGAGCAGGTTGTTACGGACGTGAAAATACCAAATATGACTACTTTTGGGGTTTTTTTTGTTTCAGTTTTTCATAACTTCATTATTTTTTAGTGTCTCCACATTCTGAAAGCCATATTTTAAATTTTTATTTTTTTGGGCTTATGTAGGGGCTCATTTTTTGTGGGATGAGATGACGGTTTGATTGGCACTATCTTGCGGTGCATATGACATTTTGGTCGCTTGCTATTACACTTTTTGTGATGTAAGGTGACATGTAATAATTTGTATATTTTTTTCTGTGTTCACCTAAAGGGTTAGGTTATGTGTTATTTTTATAGAGCAGGTTGTTACGAACGAGGCAATACCTAATATGAATACTTTTTATTTATTTATTTAAGTTTTACACAATAATATCATTTTTGAAACAAAAAAAAATCATGTTTAAATGTTTCCATAGTCTGAGAGACATATTTTTGTATTTTTTAGGGCAACTGTCCTATATAGGATATCATTTTTTGTGCGATAAGATGACGGTTTGATTGGCATGAGTGCATTTAACTTTTTGATCGCTTGCTATTACAGTTTTTGTAATGTTAGGTGACAAAAATGATTTTTTTTACATAGTTTTTATTTAATTTTTTATACAGTATTTACTTGAGTGGTTAGATCATGTGATATTTTTATAGAGCAGGTTTTTACGGACACGCCGATACCTAATATGTATACTTTTTTTATTTATTTTACTTTAACACAATAACAGCATTTTAGAAAAAAAAAATGTTTTAGTGTCTCCATAGTCTGAGAGCCATATTTTTTTGTTTTTGGGCGATTGTGCTTTGTAGGGGCTCATTTCTTGCGTAATGAGATGGCAGTTTGATTGGTACTATTCTGGGAGGCATACGCCTTTTTGATCACTTGGTATTACACTTTTTGTGATGTAAGGTGACAAAAAATGGCTTTTTTTACACCATTTTTTTGTTTGTTTTTTATGGTATTTACTTGAGGGGTTAGGTCATGTGATATTTTTATAGAGCAGGTTTTTATGGACGCAGCAATACATTATATGTGTAGTGTATTTTTACTTTTTTTTTCACTTTTTTACATTTGTTTTTGATCCGGACCCACTTGGTTTTTGTAGATCCAGTGGATCTGGTGTCTATATAATACAGTACAGTACACTATAGTACACTATTACTATTACCATGGCAAGCAGGACACCTCTGAAGGCGTCCTGTTGCCATGGTGACTATCACCCGCTGCCAGAACTGAGCAGCGGGTTGATGGGGAGGGAGGTGGGCACCCTCCCTCTGTGATACCATCCTGTCTGGGGGCTGCAAAGGCACCTGAGGGGTTAATTGTGTGGATCACAGCACCCTGTCAGAGGTCGGGCGGCCAGGCAGCAGGAGGCTGGTATGTACGCACCTGTTGGTATATTCTAACTTAAAGCATCCCCATCACTATGGGAATGCTTCTGTGTTAGAATATACCATCGGATCTGAGTTTTCACAATAGTGATAACTCCGATCCAAAAAAGCTGGCTGTTTCTTTGGGAACCAGACGCCCTCTCCTCTTCTGAGCAGACGGTGTCTAAGGTTCTCCCTTTGACTTACACTGTACTCAATGGCACATGAGCACATGCAGTGTTTGGCCGAATACTCGGCTGAACACCAGCATGGCAATGCTCGAGCCGAACACCGATTCGGCCGAGCATGCTCGTTCATCACTAGTGCTCTAGAGAGCACCCGAGTCTAATGGAAGCCAATGGGAGAACCCGAGCATTAAACCACGTACCCCCTGCTTTGAAGAGGGGAGGGTGCCTGGTTCACAGGAAAAGGTCAAAAAATGATGGAAACACCACAGAAATGGTTCAGGAACAGCATGGGGAGGATGTCTGGACACATTTTGTACTCCCAGGTCACTGCTGGGAACGATGCTGTCCAAGTAGTACGCCACTTTTACAGACTGACAATAATTAGAGTTGAGCGAACACCTGGATGTTCGGGTTCGAGAAGTTCGGCCGAACTTCCCGAAAATGTTCGGGTTCGGGATCCGAACTAGACCCGAACTTTACCCCAGACCCGAAACCCATTGAAGTCAATGGGGACCAGAACTTTTGGGCACTAAAAAGGCTGTAAAATAGCCCTGGAAAAGGCTAGAGGGCTGCAAAAGGCAGCAAAATGTACGCAAATGCCCTGCAAACATATGTGAATAATAATGAAAAATAATAACTAAACACTCTAAACTGGAGCCCAAGTGAGTGACTGTGGCACTTGTCACTCAGCAAACAGAGGATGTGGCAACAACGCCACCACATCTGTCATTGTCACTAAGCATCTCCACCAAATCCCATGAAAGTGTTCAGCTATCAGCTGTCCATAACCTAAACACTGGAGAGAAAAAGAAATAGAAAGAGGAAGTACCCCCTACCCATGGCTCTGAATGCCTTATTTCAAACTTCCTGGTCCTTTGAAATGCTGTCATTCTGTCTGGTGGACAGTTTTAAAAACCTTATGGCGGTGGCTATCCCACAGTACGTGTATCCCAACTGCCGCTACTTTTGCCGGCGAGCCATCCCTTCCCTGCACAACCAAGTGGCGGACAAAATCAAGTGTGCACTGGGCAACGCTATCAGTGGCAATGTTCACATAACCAACAACACAGTGGGTAAACGTAGCGGCTGGCCCAAAGGCGGATAGCATTTTTGCGAATGTCCTTCCGCCCCCGAGGACTGCTGGGCATTTCTCTTTGTATACTGTTACCTCCTCCTCCTACTCGGCTTCCTCCTCCTCATCCACTTAGCGTAACACCTTCACCACCCACAGCAGCACAGCCAAGGAGAAACGACAGCAGGTTTTTTTTTTAAACTTGTGTGTTTGTGGGACAAACCAAACACCGTGCAGGAGCTGTGGACAGGCATGGAACAACAGACCGACCATTGGTTGGTGCCACTGAGCCTCCAGCCCGGCCTGGTGTTGTGCGCTAATGGGCAAAATATTCTAGCAGGTCTGGGCCTAGCCGGTTTGACACACATCCCCTGCCTGCCACATGTGCTGAATTTGGGGTGCAGAGATTCCTAAACACCAGACAGTGAAAGTCAATTCAGTTAATCGAACACACACAACACCCCCCCCCACCCCTTTCACTCAAACCATTAACAAACTATTTACAAATTTTCTTAAAAACATATTAAAATAACTATAATGCAGCTAAACTTACTATATAAACAAACAAAACTATATACACGCCTTATCTTAAAGCCCGTGACATCCAAGTGACTCGAAAGGTGGGTTCCTGGACCAACATAGTCCCTGGTTTGTAACTGGCAAAAATGGTAATATTTCACTCAACAATTTAAAATCTATCGTTTGCCGGACAGTATTAAACTTGGCCAGCCATAGCTGAAACCACTGATTTGTGTTATTGCTATTTTAGCAATTGAATTTAACCCCAGAAAAAAATATATCCTTTGCCGGACACTATTAAACTTGTCCAGCCACAGCTGGAACACCAGATTTACGGTATTTATATTTTTGCAACTGAATTTCACCCCAGAAAATAATATATCCTATGACGGACACTATTAAACTTGTCCAGTCACAGCTGGAACACCAGATTTACGGTATTTATATTTTTGCAACTGAATTTCACCGCAGAAAGTAATATATCCTATGACGGACACTATTAAACTTGTCCAGTCACAGCTGGAACACCAGATTTACGATATTGCTATTTTGGCAATTGAATTTAACCCTAGAACAAAATATATCCTTTGCCGGACACTATTAAACTTGGCCAGCCACAGCTGAAACCACTGATTTATGGTAGTGCTATTTTGGCAATTGAATTTCACCCCACAACAAAATGTATCCTTTGACGGACACTATTAAACTTTGCCAGCCACTGCTGGGACACCAGATTTTGGGGATTGCTATTTTGGCAATTGAATTTCACCAATAGAAAAAAATCTATCCTTTGCCAGACAACAGACAGTGTTACACTTGGCCAGCCACAGCTGGAACACCAGATTTAGGGGATTGCTATTTTGGCAATTGAATTTAACCCCTCAATAAAATATAGAAATTTCTATCCTGAGTTTCTAAGGGTGACAATAAGCACAGCCAAGCCCCTGATGTAGGATATAGCAAAAAAAAAAACTAGTATTGATGGATTGATGGACTTGGTGGCAGCTTGTGCTGGTGCACCACAAGACACAAAATGGCCGCCGATCACCCCAGAAAAAAGTGACAGAAAAACGCTCTGTGCAGCCTAAAAACCAGTGATCAATTATCTAGCAAAAGTTGAATGATTCACTCTGTAGATCGATCACTTTATTAGGTGTTTTTGCTGAGTTTTTCCTACCTAATCTCGCCCTCACAGCAGCTGCATCCTATCACTACACTAATTAGAGCAGAGTGACGTGCAGCGCTACGTGACTCCAGCTTAAATAGAGTCTGGGTCAAATGCTGCACTTGGCCAATCACAGCCATGCCTGGCTGTGATGGCTTCTTAGGGCAAGAAGTAAAACGCTAGCTGATTGGCTGCTGTGCAGCCCTTTAGAAAGCAGGAAGAAATCGCTGTACAACGAACCCGAACGTTCTTTTAAATGTTCGGGTTCGGGTCCCGAACACCCCAAAATTCGGTATGAACCCAAACTATACAGTACGGGTTCGTTCATCCCTAACAATAATATGTAAAAAAAAGCAAAGTTAAAATCGATTTTAGAGGAAAAATTGTTAGGAAACATCCTTTCTGTATATTCAATTATATATAAAGTGCAAGTGCATCCTGTATATCACAAAAAGAAGGGTCTCATTCACATTGTGGTACAATTGTTCCAGTAGTGGGACTCCTACACTCATAAAGCCAATGCACTTAGTGAAAGAACTGCTAAAAATTACAAGGAACCGGCACTCCAATACACTCTTTGTTACAAATAAAGGAGGGCATTATACACAAAATTATGATTGATGGCCTGCTGGTGACCATCAAAAACATTTGGAGCAAGGGCCTGCTGATCTGACCATCTAAAACATTAGGGGTGAGGGTCTACTGCTAAGTAGTGTTGACCACTTATATTTGAATCGTAAATTTTAATCGCTAATATCACCACTTCGAGAATTCATGACTATTTAGAATATAGTGCTATATATTAATATTAGTGTTGATTGTGAATATTTTAATCGCGAATTTATCACGAATATCGGCACTTAGCAACATCCCAAGCAATCAGAAGTAAAGTTGCCTACCCTAGTGTTGATCGCGAATATTCTGATTGCGAATATATTACATTGGCGATTTTTGCAATCAAATAAATAATGACTGGAGATCACGAATTCTTAAATTTGCGAATTTATGGCGAATATTTGACCAAAAATTCATGAAATATCGCAAATTCAAATATTGCCTATGCCGCTCATCACTACTGCTGAGCTGTCCGTCGAAATAATTATGATTAAGGGCCTGCTGCTAAACTGACCATTAAAAAAATTATGGGAGAGTGCCTGCTGCTTAGCTGACCATCGAAAAAATGATAGTTGAGGGCCTGCTGCTGAGCTGGTCCTCTAAAAAACTATGGTTGAGGGCCTGCTGCAGAGCTAACATTCAAAATATTATGGGTAAGGCTTGCTGCTGACCATCTAAAAAAACATTAGGGGTTAGGGTCTGCTGCTGTGCACCATCAGCATCACGGCCACTTCCCTATCCCTTACTGCTCGCCTTATTCATATTAAAATTTATATATGCTTGAAAGTATGTCACACGTACAGTAGCGTAGTGTTTGAAAGTGTATGCGCAAAAAAAAAAATTGTAAAAAGGTATTTGGGATGTAGAAACTTCACACAGGAGATATCCCAAAGATAATGTCAATGCTGTCACCAGCAGCTAATAAAAAAATTACAGGGATTGTCTGCCACCGCCATTTCTGGGAGACGGTCGGTCAGAGGTTCCTCCCTGTCTTGTGTATGACGTTCATTGTTTTGGTTTCACTTTTCTCAGTTCCTTTCTCTCCCTCAGCTGCCTCTTATCTTGATTAATTGGCTTGCTTTATATTCCCTCCCATACTGCTTCTCCTTGCGGTTTATATTACTTCCTGGATGAAGTGTGTGCTGCTGGAGGCTGCAGTTGTTTTGCTCTAAGATAAGTGCTTTCCGTTTACTTTGTGTTTTGTTTGCTGGCTTGATTCTAGGTGACCCTGACTCCCTCCGTATTCTGTTCAGGGAGCCGGTGGCCGTTCCCCTCACAACTATAGGGAATTCAGGTGTCACTCAGTTATAGGTACAAGGGCATGTATTTGTCTACCACCGGGACCTGTACATGTGCATAGCAGTTAGGGAGAGTTCTTATGGATTTATAGGGCCCTCCTATATTTTCCTTAGTTTGGGATCAAGCCAGTCTGTCATTATTTATCAGTTCCTGCTAACTGTTCTCCATCCTTGACAATGTCACATGTATTTGGCATGAGGAAACATTTTATAGGAAAGGTACCACCGGTGATGTCACGGAATAACTTGGAATGTCTTCGTTCTAAAATGTGGTCACTTGTGGGGTATTTTTACTGCCTGGAAATTTAGGGGCCCCTAATGCATGAAAAGTAGTTTGGAATCCAAATGCGTAAAAATGCCCTGTGAAATCCTAAAGGTACTCTTTGGAATTTGGGCCCCTTTGCACATCTTGGCTGCAAAAAAGTGTCACTCATATGGTATCGCCGTACTCAGGAGAAGTAGGGCAATGTGTTTTGGGGGATATTTTTACATATACCCATACTGTGTGTGAGAAATATCTCTGTAAATGACAACGTTTTAAAAAATTTTATACAAAGTTGTCAATTTACAGAGATATTTCTCTCACCCAGCATGGGTATATGTAAAAATATACCCCAAAATGCATTGCCCTACTTCTTCTGAGTACGGCAATACCACATGTGTGACACTTTTTTGCAGCCTAGGTGCGTAAAGGGGCCGAAAGTCCAATGAGTACCTTTAGGTTTTACAAGGTTGCTCACAATTTAGCCCCGCCCAAAATTCCAGAACAGTAAACACACCACACAAATCACCCCATTTCGGAAAGTAGACACCCCAAGGTATTTACTAAGGGGCATAGTGAGTCCGTGGGAGAATTTTTTTTTTTTTGCCAGAAGTTTTTTTCCCTCAGAAAGTGTCATTTTCTGCTAACTTGCGAAAAAAATGAAATCATACATGAACTCACCATGCCCCTCTGCGAAAACTTTGGGGTGTCTACTTTCTAAAATGGTTTCATTTGGGGGGTATTTATACTATCATGGCATTCTAGCACCTGAAGAAACATGACAGGTGCTCAGAAAGTCAGAGCTGCTTCAAAATGCGGAAATTCACTTTTTTGTACCATAGTTTGTAAACGCTATAACTTTTGCGTAAACCAATAAATATGCACCTATTGGATTTTTTTTTATCAAAGACATGTAGCAATAAATTCTGACACAAACTTGTATAGAAATGTAATTATATTTGAACAATTATACCAGAAAAAGTTAAAAATACACTTTTTTTGAGAAAATTGCGTTCTTTTTTAATTAATATCAGAAAAACGAAAAATCTCAGCAGCAATCAAATACCACCAAAAGAAAGCTGTATTTGTGAGAAGAAAAGAAGGTAAAATTCATTTGGGTGGTAAGTTGTATGACCGAGCAATAAACCGTGAAAATAGTGTAGTGCAGAATTGTAAAAAGTGGTCTGGTCATTAAGGGGGTTTAAGCTAGGGGGGCTGAAGTGGTTAATAACATTGACCAGAGGGAGCATATTACTGACAGTATCTATCTATCTATCTATCTATCTATCTATCTAATCGCCAATTTAGTTAGTTATTTCTTGTTTTTATTTAGAATGTCCTCCAGGAAATTGAAGATCATAGAGCAGCAACAAGGTATTAGCAATATGCAAGAACCATAATCTAATTTATTCTTATATTCAGGGAATGTTAAATGATACTTAGGAAAATAAATTATTCTTTGCAAATGCTGGAATGGTTTGAAATAGTATGCAATGCATTTGTGTATGTATATTAAGCAATCTGCTTTTATACAATAAAAATGTGCATTTAAATTCGAATTCTGATTTTAAAAAAACTGATCCCCAATACAGCTGGGAATAAAATAATTACTACATATACTGTATCTTTAACAACTCTACGTTATTGAAATTGATCTCAAAAGTAGACAGCAAAAAGAATGCATATACAGATGCAGCCCAGGTAAACTTGATGGTTAATGTGTTAAAAAAAAGGCACAAAAAGGGTTAACTACTTCTATAAATGTATTTCAACGGCTTTTATCACAAGATGGCATGCAATAAAACTGTGACGTGTTATCAGAGTTGTCATAGTCAATTTATCAGAGTCAATCTATATCAAATGTATCTATCAATCTGTTTCAATGTTTTTTATTGGTCTTCTAATTTCAAACAATTAAAGAAAGTGCATTACAGTTTGCTAAGCAGAGTACCATTGTAGTCAGATAGTCAAAAGAGAACATAAATTCCTAAATAATACACTTATTCAGATAACATTGTTAAGATTATCTATCTATCTATTGATTTATCTACAGTATCTGTCTCTATGTAGCAAACAGCAATTGGACACTTAAAGGGAACCTGTCATCAACTTTTTGCTGCCCATACTAACGGCAGAATAAAGTAGACACAGGTGAGTTGATTTTAGCGGTCTGTCATTTAAAAGTTAAATGTAAGTGGTTGCCGAGAACCAAAATCACAATCATTGCAGACCGGGCCTGGAAAAGAGTAACGGCCACCTGAGAAGAGTTATTGTTATTCATAAATTCCTGCTCAGCCTGCCCACCTACTGATGACTGACAATATTCTAACTAGTTTTCTCCCTTTCTCTCTAGGAGAGAACTGCCAATCATCAGCAGATTGGCGGGGATTGCAAGAGATTATGAATAACCATGACTCTTCTCAAGTAGATTTGACTCTTTTCAAGGCCTGGGATGCAATGATTATGATGCTGATTCTCGGCAGCCACTAACTTTATTAGCTCATGAGTGACACACTGCTGAAATAGGCATTTTTGTCACTATTTTATTCTGCCCTCAGTGAGGTCAGCATAAAGTTGATGACAGGTTCCCTTTAAGATATTAAATACACAGCTTCAGATTTATTGAGCCTGTAGATGGCGTAAAGGTTAAGAGGTAATATATCAAAGTGGAGTGATTTTGCCTGTTTTGAGGATAGAGTACACATTTTCACCAAACTTATGACATATTTGTGCAATTTTTAGGGTGGTTTGCACCATGACCGTCAATTTGTATTTACCAGGTGGCGGCTAAATGTTTTGCTAGTGGAGTTACATTTTTAGCCAATTTTATCATTGTAAAGGTTGAAAAATCCATAGGTGTTTCTTTTGACAAATTTAACAAAAGGTGTGGACGTTTTGTAATTTATTGCAAAATAATGTCTTCAAACCAAGTAGACGGTGAAAAAAAGAAAAAAACAGAGGAAGAAGTTGCATATTGATATATTAGGCAGGCTTTGGAAAATGTTTTCATGCAGATGAACATTTTCAGGTTTGTTTGGGAAAAATCCAGTAAAATGGCAGGTAGCTAAATTTTTTGGCACATCAGGGGGAAAAGTACTAGGGAGGAAGAAGAAGGATGCTCACATGACCCTTGGAGGAAGTGGGGGGAAGAGTTGCCCTGATTGGTTCACTGGCCGACAAACAGCCTGGATGAACCAATTGGTGCTGCAAAAGGTAGGTTAGTGTCCTAGCAGATCATGCAGAATGTCATGATCTGATGAGTGTAGCAATGTCTGCCAGAAAAATGATCTTGGGGACAGTGAGAAATCAACCAAGCTTCCATTTAACTGCCAGAGATATTGAAGTTAAAGGCTAGAATTAGAAAGAAAAATAATTGTGTGTGTAGAAAGGGATAGGTAGGTAAAGCTGTCAGCCAGGGAGTGGAAAGTGAGGAGCTGAGGCTAGGTGTGCCTCCTAGCAAAACTGCAATTGTTGCAAAACTCAAAAGCAGCTACCTGCAAGCATATTTCTTTAATTTTCTCCCATTTTAACAGAAATCATTTATTATTTTTTTTTAGGATTGGGGTATGTCAGTGGGATAAGCGCAAAATTATTCAAAATGTGTTTTACCACCCAAAAGATAGAAGTAGCATTTGAAATTTTAGTAAAAACACCTGAAATACTTATTAGTCCAAACTCTGTGTCAGGGCATCTCCACGTAGTTAACGTAACTTTTTTTTTTGCGTTTTGAAAGCCAGCATATACATGTATTACAATATGCAGGGTAGAGGACAAATTTACCTGTGAGAGATAATGTAATATCATAGGCCTAAATCTGCGTATTTCCATTTCCACACAGCTCCAATTTTTTTTTTTTTTTGTTAATTTATTAAAACCAACATATATCTGTCTTAGAAAACGCATAGTAGAAAAGGTTAAACTCTGTCATTGTTTTTGAGACATATTAGGCCTAAACTAGAGATGAGCAAACCAGGCAGGATCGTTTCATTTGAAGTTCGCCAATTTTTTTGAAAAATTTGGTTGTGAATCAATTGACAGAGAGACCCTAATGCACAAATGTGTTTCTGAACAATATGTGTTGTCTAAGGGATACTCATTCTCATTATGGAAAGCCCATGCTGCGCCAAATACTTCTGAGCAGGGTTGAGCGAACTCGAACTGTATAGTTCGGGTTCGTACCAAATTTTGGGGTGTTCGGGACACGGAGCCAAACCCGAACATTTTCAAAAAAGTTTGGGTCCGTTGTTCGGCGATTTCTTCCCGCTTTCTGAAGGGCTCCAAAGCAGCTCATCAGCAAGCGTTTTACTTCTTGCCCTAAGAAGCCATCACAGCCAAGCCTACAAATGGCATCACTGTCATTGGCTGAGTGCAGCATGTGACCTAGCCTCTATTTAAGATGGAGTCACGTAGTGCCGCATGTCACTCTGCTGAATTGAGATTAGAGCAAAGTTGCTGCTGGTGCGATCAGGGACAGTATAGGGCAGAAATCTTAAGAACCTGTGCAACATTAATCCACAAGATCCAACGTTTCTGTACCCAGCCACTGCCAGGGAGATTTTTTTGTAATCCATCTGTTACTGAGGTGGGGGTCGGTGGCCATTTTAGGCACTGCAGCCTGCCAGGGACATCAGCCTTATCCTATTTTGCAGCTCAGTCAAGGTAAAAAATAACTTTTTTTTTTCTGGTTGCTCAAGTCTCCTATATTGCCTTTTGTATGTTTAAGAGGTGACATAGTCATTTTGTCTAGCCTGGGATCTGTGGTGCCACAGAGCACTTGTGCATGCAATGCACTAAACCGTATATTCCATTTCAGCTAGTGCATCAGTGTATTATAGTAAAAAGAAAGTGGTCATCTTGATCCACCAAGCCTACTTTACACCTCCAAAATAAATATTTGACATTTCTGCGGCGAAATAGAGAATCCGTGTAATTTTAAGTGAAAAACCGTATTCCTTGTCCACAAAACAGTTCCGTCCAACAACATATTTTATATTTCTGAATGGAAATAGTGCTTCTTTGTTTTTTATAGAAAAAAAAACCATATTCAAAGTCCACCAAACAGTCTGAAATACACAATACAACCACCTATTTTACATTGCTGCTGTGCATAAGTGTATTTTTTTGACAAAAGAGTGGTAATCCTGATCCACAGAGCATCTTGAAATACACAGCTTAAATACCGATTTCACATTACAGCTGAGAATTGTTGATCACAAATATTCGAATTGCGAATTTTTATCGCGAATATCGGCACTCTGAGAATTTGCGAATATTTAGAATATCTTAAAATATATTCGTTATTGTGAATATTAGTTTTTTTTAAATACCAGTCTATGCGAATTTTTATGCAAATATTATGCAAATTTTTTAAATAAGAAAATAATGCCTGAAGATCAGGAATTTGCGAATTCACGAATATATTTTGTTTCATCGCTTGCTGCATTGGTGGGATACATTAAACTCTTTTTACTGTCAAATGACCGCCCCATTGTCTGGTTCTCAGGGGCCTACATAAACGATAATGGCCTGTTCCATTGCAGATTGACCTGAGGCCTGAGTTGCTGTTACGAGACCGCTCTCCTCTTTGTGGGTGCCATAGTCCTGAATTAGTGAATGAGGCCTGTGGCACTACTGGGTTAAATCAATACTGTTTTGGCATGATTGCAACTCTCCTCTTTGTGGGTCCCATGGGCCTGAATGTTTGAATGAGGCCTGTGGCCCTGCAGGCAGACATGATTCCTTCTTGGCTGTGATGACAACTTTAACTCCCATGTATGGTTGCCATGGCCCTGAGTCTGTGAATGAGGCCTGTGGCACTGCAGGCAGACATGAATCCTTTTTGGCTGTGATAAGAACTTCAACTCCCATAGCATTTCCACCTGACGCCACCCCAACCTTCTATTTCACCTCCTCCTCCAACTTCCCAATTGATATTGGTTATTTTTTATTTATTTTATTTTAAGTCATTTCCCTATCCACATTTGGTGCCTTTTGCAGCCCTCTAGCCCTTTTCACGGCTATTTTACAGCCTTTTTAGTGTCCAAAAGTTCGGGTCCCCTTTTGACTTCAATGGGGTTCGGGGTCAAGTTCGGGTCGAGTTTGGGTTCTGAACCCGAACATTTTCGTGAAGTTCGGCCAAACTTTTCGAACCTGAACATCCAGGGGTTCACTGAACTCTACTTGTGAGCAGTATTGTAGGCCAGGCAATGCCCCTGTTTGGCAAGATTCACACCTCGATGGATACCTGAAGCAGCTCCTATGGGCAGGGAAAGTGCATGTCTTTGACTGTCTTCTTGGTCAATGCTTTTTTTTGGCAGCAGTGAGTCAGCACTCAGACAACGAAGCCAGGTCCTTTCGTGTGCACCTGGTTTCCACACCAGGCACTTCTCTGCCTCCACCTCCCTGGACATGCTCCCCTCCCCAAAAGCAGCAGGACACAGCATTTCTCCCACTCCCACTTCTTCTTATCACGTGTCAAGCGTTGCCACACAGTGTTGGAGCTGAGTTGCCTTGGCAAGATTAGTCACAAAGCTGAGCAATTGCTAAAGTACATCAAGCAGCAAACAAGATAAGGTGGTCAGTGACAATGGGCACAACATCCTGACCCTCTTGAACATTGGGAAAATAACACATGCTACCTTAATGGCTCAAGTCATCAATCTAGTCATGCAATGCTTTCTAAACAAGTATACTGGCTTGTGCAAGGTGCTGGCAATGTCCAGGAGACTGTCCTCACATTTCAGCCATTGTTACGTGGTGAGGAATGCTCTCTGGGACTTGTAGTGACTGAATGGCCTGGCACTACACCTCTTAATCCCTGACATTCCAACTTGATGGAATTTAACTTTGTACATGCTTGAGTCTTTGTTCGAGCAGTGGAAAGCTGTGAACGATTTTATCATTCATCAGACTAGCGCTTTGAATCAGACATTTGCAGCTAATCCGAGTATCCTGTCGGGTGCTGAAGCCCTTTGAAGAGGCCACAAGGTTTGTCAACAGGGACAACTGAACTATAAATGATGTCATCTCCCTCATATTTATCTTAGAACAGACCCTGGCGCTCAAGCAGAACAGCTAACGTATCTTTATGTCCACCCTGTAGGTTTTGGGGACCCACAAGGAGAATCTACCATGGAGGAGGAGAATGAGCTGAAGAGAAGGAGTTGGAGGTAGAAGAGCATGAGGACAATGATGATGATGATGATAGCACCTGCCAGGACACCTAATCTTCTCAGCAGAACCAGAAAGAATTGGCTTCTCTTGCAGTCTGTCACTTACTTTTGCAGTGACAGGCATATTGTTGACTTCAAACAGTCTGATGATTACTGGATAGCCATGCTTTTATGTTTAAAACAAAAAACTATGAAAAATAGTACCAATGAAAACTAAAAATTATCCCACAAGATACATGTCTATACACAATGAATCCATCAGAAACATAAAATGTTATGCAAAAAATGCAAAAACAAAGAATGTAGCATAAATAGCAGTATAAAATATAAAATGTGATGTAGCATATGTAGGTTCAACTGTAACAGCAATTTATTTTAGCTCCTAGCATGCTGCTTTTTTCTACAACTGCTGTGGTACACAAGTTATACAAATGTATTAAAATGGAACACATGGAATGTTAACTTTGGCACCTCTCACTTGACACTTGTTTTTTTTTTAGAAACATTTAAACCTCTTGAGGAATGCCCACAAAGAGTTTAAAATATATATTCAGCATACAGCATGTATTTCATTTTGGCGAAATCTCTAGCAGAATTTTGGCGCACTTTAGCTTATTAAATTCCCCCTGTTTCTATTTTTGACAGAAATGATTGTTTAATGGTGAGTCCATTAGCTGTACTCTCTCACTCTTATGTACTAACTATTGATGCCAGAGATTAGTGCCAAACTATTCCAAGAGTCTATTGATTAGTTAGAGTACTAAACATGCACATGTTCATGTGTGCCCCCTTCATAATACACTTTTACTAACAATCTACAGCAAATAGCCAAACTCATTTCTCATCATTAGTATAAAACACTGCTGCCAACATTTTCCATGAAAAAATAAGAGAGCTAAAAATACTGAACCAAATGAGCCAAGATTTACTGATGGACCATTTTATAGTCATACTTAACATATCGTGAACGATCACTCACTTTTAAGCACACCCTTATAATTAAGATTTGTATTTTTTTTCCTTGGTGATTTAAAACTAAATTACTGCTGGCATTTACACTGTTCCTAGCTCATGATTTTAATCTACTGATTACCAGCCAAAATAGGCTATCTGGAATTTGTCCAAACTGGAAAAACTCTTTTTTCTATGCCAACTTGAATTGAAAGCTCAAAGAAGGAAGGACAACAAACTACTAAGTATGTATTTAGTGGAAAGAGGTAAACTGAATACAAACTAAAAACAATGTTATATAATAATAATTACTATTATTATCATCATCACTAAAGATGAATACACAATTTCACTATCTTTGCATTATGCAGCAAAATCAAGGTAGAACAGTCAATCAGGCTGTTTATTTTTTATTAATATAAAATATACTAAATGCATTATTCAGGTTTTATTTCATCTTAATACTGTCACAGCTTAGTATGCCAATTTAATATACTGTACGTACATATTGTGTAATGGAACTGCATTTCCTCCATATATTCATATATTTTCATATACATTGACTACTGTACATACCATAGAACATGTTAACCAAATGACCATAAAGGGACACGCATTTACAATTTCACAAACTTTATTAGTTGATAAAAGACCAACGACATACACAATATCAATATAAAAAAAATAATTATATATAGCAGCAATACAGGTAGTAGCCAAGACATGTGGCTCCCCTCCCACACCTAGAAAACACCGATAGTTCACCTATATAAGGTAAAGACCTTTTACAAAAGTACTGGCATAGATAAACACATCCCCAATATAACAATTGTATAATAGAACCAAGCCCCACTAAGAATGGTATAGTGGATAAACCACACAAACACTGCAGCAAGGAGGCATATATATTCCATAAATGTATACCTGAGGGACACTTAGAGAGGAGAACACGGGTTTTCAATTGCAGAGAGGAGAGCCCACCCCGACGTACGTTTCGCTCCGCTTTCTCAAGGGGCGTGTTTGAATCGATCTCTCTAACCTCTATATATATCCATGTTCATCAGGTATAATATAAAATACATGTGTGTGTTGATAATTTTAAACTGACCTCCTCATCGTAAAACACGCTGGGAGCGCGTCACATCTCCGCGCCGTCGCGCCGCCTCTGACATCACAAACTCGCGAGACAGCGCATAGCAGCTAACCAGTCAGCCGCATGATCTCGCGGCATCATGACGCAGACGGGAGTCAAAAAAACAACGCCCACCAGACATCCATCAAGCCGCGGGATCATGCGTAAGGACAACAACACTAGAGTACGTATCTGGAGATAAGTCACGTAGTGCGGCATTACGCCGCATTCGTGACATACAAGGACAGCATCCTTTCCTCAAAAAAATATATAGTCACAAGACTTTATCAGTACACAAGTA
The DNA here is from genome assembly GCA_033119425.1 of Bufotes viridis. Lineage (NCBI taxonomy): Eukaryota > Metazoa > Chordata > Amphibia > Anura > Bufonidae > Bufotes > Bufotes viridis. The sequence goes on from CM065591.1 coordinate 347,590,823, forward strand.
TATGGGACAGATAATACTCGCAAGAATGCTGCCTACAGTCATGTAGGACACACAGCAAAAAATGAAAAAACAGAAAAAGGATTAGGACAAAAAGGAGTTTAACAATAATAATACTAATAAGTACTCCATTACCTAAAATGGGGTACGGTCACCAAAAACGGATACAAAATATAAGATACATGTATATATATTAATGTGAAAACCTGTGTTACACGGTCATCCGATCATACCTTGATCAAGTGACCTTCATATAATGTGATAATAACCTCTTATATATATATAAAAAAACCATAAAGTGACAGTGACTAAAGTGCTCAGTGCAATGTGAACATGCAGGTGCCAAAAATAAATAATAAATTATATAGAATTGTTACAAAAGTACCCTGATAAAAGTGATAATTCATTTTCAATACAGTTATAAGTAGCCAACTGGCTAATACATAATAAATATATACAGAAATATAAAATTTAAAATTTATGCATAATTCATGTATCCATTCATATATCATGTAACCCCATCTGCATATCCAAAGCTACCCCACACTAGCTAAGAATATATCCAAAATTCCTCCTTCTCTCATATAATAGGATAAAAAGATTAAATAATAAATAATAAATAACAATTTTGCCCGACTGCATAATCCAAAACGAAAAAGTCCATAAGGAAAGAGTCCATCACATGTCCAAAACGAATCTCCAGCCTGCCATTTCATCTATACCCAACATGATCTAAAAAACATGAATATAAAAAGTTAGAGCAATGCAATATATATTATATGATAATTAAAAAATTTTTAATTAAAAACAATAATCCGTAAGCATCAGTGAATTACCAGGCCACAGGAGCACGAGAGAGAAAGAGAGGGAGGCAGAAATCTATATGGAACTGCTTATCCGACAGATTTTACAACGTACATGTATATATAAGTAGAATTCTTTATAAGAATGGAGCATAAGTGATTCCCTCATTGAGACCATGAGGTGATACTGTATTAAGAAGAAAAATCCACTTTGTTTCTCGCTGCGCGAGGATCTTCTTAAGATTACCTCCTCTTGGTGACATAATGACCCTATCAATTCCTCTAAAGTGCAACAGGGATCCATCTGATCCATGCCTTTCTTTAAAATGGCGGGGAGTGTTTTCAATGATGTTAGATCTTCTTCATCTTTAGCTGCCTCTATAGATAGGACATGTTCTCTCACCCTTCTTTTCAGCTGCCGCGACGTCATCCCCACATATATAAGATCACACGGGCAATTGGCCCAGTAAATGACACCCACTGTAGCGCAATTAATGGTGTGTGTGATTTTAAAAGTCCTCCCATGATCAAAATTGTGAAAATGGGAAGCTTTTTCCATATTTTTACACGCTACACACTTCCCACAAGCACTACTCCCCATGGAGTTCCCTTTGTACCAAAGGGGTTAGGGGGCTTGCGAGTATATAAGCTCCGAGTTAGATGGTCTCGTAAGTTCTTTGCCCTACGGTATGTGATAGATGGACGGTCTGGTATAACATCCTGTAGTTGTGGGTCCTGTGTGAGGATGTTCCAGTATTTGGTCAGGGCTGCATTAACCGCCTTCCACTTAGGATTAAAGTTTGTAATAAATCTGACCACTGGTTTGTCCTCACGTCTCACCTTTTTATGGAGTAAATCTCTTCTACTAGTGGATTTTGCTCTATTGTATGCTCTCTCAATACATCTTTTTCCATAGCCTCTGTCTTGAAAACGCCCTCTCAAGTCGTCCGCCTGCAACTCAAAAGCAAAATCCGATGAACACACTCGACGCGCCCTTAGGAACTGCCCCACGGGTATGTTTTTAATCAAATTACCAGGATGTGAAGAACTGGCATGTAATACTGCATTCACCGATGTTTCTTTCCTATATAGGTCAGTTGTCATCCGACCCTCTGAATCCACATGGAACATGACATCCAAAAACTCCATCCTTGTACGAGCCACCTTGAAGGTAAGTTTAATATTGAGTGCGTTGGTATTCAACTGTGCCACAAAATTAGCAAAAGTTTCTGGTGTCCCCTGCCAGATCACAACGACGTCATCAATATAGCGTCCCCAATACTGGACGCCATTGGCCTCTGGCAGGGGATCTGTCTGGAGGATCCTCCTCTCCCACAGCCCCAGGAACAAATTAGCATACGAGGGCGCACAGGCCGCCCCCATTGCTGTGCCCGGAGCTGTAGGTAGAAGGACCCCCAAACATAAAGAAATTATGCGTCAAGACATACTCCAAAAGTGACAGGAGAAATTCACACTTACGTCTATCCATATTGGAACTATTTAGATAGAATGAGACTGCATCCAGCCCATCACGATGGTTGATAGACGTGTACAAGGATTCCACATCACATGTGGCTATATACATATCAGGCTCCAAGTGGATCTCCTCCATCTTTTTCAGTATGTCTGTTGTGTCTTTCAAAAAGATGGTAATTCTTCCACCAGTGGTTGTAAGAAGTAATCAACATACTTGCAAATAGCATCGCTCACTCCATCAATGCCAGCAATTATGGGTCGTCCAGGTGGATTCAGAGGGTCTTTGTGTATCTTCGGTAACAAATACAAAGTTGGAATTACCGGATGTTCGGGTAATAAAAAGTTAAACTGTTTTGATGTTATTATCCCATCATCTACTCCCCTTTGAAGAATCTCCATAAGCTCCTGTTTAAATTTTATGAGTGGGTTAAAGGTCAATTTTTGTAACAGTCACTATTGCGTAGCTGTCGCAAAACTTCCCTTTCATACATTGCTGAAGGCCATAGGACAATGTTCCCACCCTTGTCCGCAGGTTTGATTACAACATCTGGCCATTGCTCAATTTCCTTAAGTGCCTGTCTTTCACCTCTTGTACAATTGTCATTACTCCCGTAGTTTGTTATTCTTGATAACTCCCCTTCCACCAACTTCACAAATATTGCGACATTAGGGAATAGGGAGAGAGCAGGAAAGTTAGTCGATTTCGAATGAGTGACTTCGGAAACTCACCAAAAGATGTGGTTTCATCTTGTTCTTCTAATAAGGAGACCAAGTTGTTCAAGGTCTCCTGTTCTGATGGAATGGTCGAGTGGGAATCACTTCGTGATGTATATATTTTATTAAAAACCAAACGTCGGGCAAACAAATGGAGATCCTTCACTGTTGAGAAAAATCATAATTACTCGATGGCGAAAAAGACAGACCTCTCCCTAAAATGGAAAGTTGGTCATGTGTCAAAACACGATCCGTTAGGTTGATTACCTGTAATTTCTGGTTGGTATCCTGGCGCCTCTTACTGCCAGGTTGTGTAGCCTCTACCATTTTTCGTTTCTGAAAACGTTTCGGATATCTATGTGGTTCATGATCTTTTGTGCTACCATCTTCACTGGCTGATGTACGGGAGGAAATAGAAGACGTGCGGGACCGTCCCTCTTCAGGTTTATACTTCCAGCGATATACCCTGTTTAAATCCTTATCTTGTGTGTCCCGCTGGAATTTCCTCATCTTTACATTTTTAATCTGTTTCTCCCATGTCAAAAAGTTATCATCGAGTTCTTTCTTAAAAGCCTCCATTTCACTCACATTAAGTTTTTGTGATAGCTGGTCTTCAAGCCCTAAGGCTTCTAATTCCAAGCTAGACATAGTCTTAGTATTGTGCTCCATAATGAGGCGCATCAAGGTCAAAGAGCAGGATCCACAAGCGGACTCCCACTTTTCTCGGAACTCATTATCATCCTGTCCATAGGAGGGAAAAATTTGTACCCTCAGTCCTCTAGGGATAAGTCCTTTCTCCACATATTTGTCTAGGGTGGCCCTATTCCACCAAAGCTTCATACGTCTATGGAGTGTGTTTTTAATCTGCGCTCTCAACTCACTCGTGCTCCTGCGGCCAGGGTCATCACCAACACCCGCACCACCTGCAAAAGCTGCCTCCACCTGGGACATCCAGGCAGTGTCTCTTGACCGAAAGTCCATACTATAAGGGACTCTTCTGTGAAAACACACAGGAAAAATAGTTAGTAATGCCAACGCTACACACACATAATATGATGCGTGACTACAATAATGTTAACCAAATGACCATAAAGGGACACGCATTTACAATTTCACAAACTTTATTAGTTGATAAAAGACCAACGACATACACAATATCAATATAAAAAAAATAATTATATATAGCAGCAATACAGGTAGTAGCCAAGACATGTGGCTCCCCTCCCACACCTAGAAAACACCGATAGTTCACCTATATAAGGTAAAGACCTTTTACAAAAGTACTGGCATAGATAAACACATCCCCAATATAACAATTGTATAATAGAACCAAGCCCCACTAAAAATGGTATAGTGGATAAACCACACAAACACTGCAGCAAGGAGGCATATATATTCCATAAATGTATACCTGAGGGACACTTAGAGAGGAGAACACGGGTTTTCAATTGCAGAGAGGAGAGCCCACCCCGACGTACGTTTCGCTCCGCTTTCTCAAGGGGCGTGTTTGAATCGATCTCTCTAACCTCTATATATATCCATGTTCATCAGGTATAATATAAAATACATGTGTGTGTTGATAATTTTAAACTGACCTCCTCATCGTAAAACACGCTGGGAGCGCGTCACATCTCCGCGCCGTCGCGCCGCCTCTGACATCACAAACTCGCGAGACAGCGCATAGCAGCTAACCAGTCAGCCGCATGATCTCGCGGCATCATGGCGCAGACGGGAGTCAAAAAAACAACGCCCACCAGACATCCATCAAGCCGCGGGATCATGCGTAAGGACAACAACACTAGAGTACGTATCTGGAGATAAGTCACGTGGTGCGGCATTACGCCGCATTCGTGACATACAAGGACAGGAGCACGAGTGAGTTGAGAGCGCAGATTAAAAACACACTCCATAGACGTATGAAGCTTTGGTGGAATAGGGCCACCCTGGACAAATATGTGGAGAAAGGACTTATCCCTAGAGGACTGAGGGTACAAATTTTTCCCTCCTATGGACAGGATGATAATGAGTTCCGAGAAAAGTGGGAGTCCGCTTGTGGATCCTGCTCTTTGACCTTGATGCGCCTCATTATGGAGCACAATACTAAGACTATGTCTAGCTTGGAATTAGAAGCCTTAGGGCTTGAAGACCAGCTATCACAAAAACTTAATGTGAGTGAAATGGAGGCTTTTAAGAAAGAACTCGATGATAACTTTTTGACATGGGAGAAACAGATTAAAAATGTAAAGATGAGGAAATTCCAGCGGGACACACAAGATAAGGATTTAAACAGGGTATATCGCTGGAAGTATAAACCTGAAGAGGGACGGTCCCGCACGTCTTCTATTTCCTCCCGTACATCAGCCAGCGAAGATGGTAGCACAAAAGATCATGAACCACATAGATATCCGAAACGTTTTCAGAAACGAAAAATGGTAGAGGCTACACAACCTGGCAGTAAGAGGCGCCAGGATACCAACCAGAAATTACAGGTAATCAACCTAACGGATCGTGTTTTGACACATGACCAACTTTCCATTTTAGGGAGAGGTCTGTCTTTTTCGCCATCGAGTAATTATGATTTTTCTCAACAGTGAAGGATCTCCATTTGTTTGCCCGACGTTTGGTTTTTAATAAAATATATACATCACGAAGTGATTCCCACTCGACCATTCCATCAGAACAGGAGACCTTGAACAACTTGGTCTCCTTATTAGAAGAACAAGATGAAACCACATCTTTTGGTGAGTTTCCAAGTCACTCATTCCGAAATCGACTAACTTTCCTGCTCTCTCCCTATTCCCTAATGTCGCAATATTTGTGAAGTTGGTGGAAGGGGAGTTATCAAGAATAACAAACTACGGGAGTAATGACAATTGTACAAGAGGTGAAAGACAGGCACTTAAGGAAATTGAGCAATGGCCAGATGTTGTAATCAAACCTGCGGACAAGGGTGGGAACATTGTCCTATGGCCTTCAGCAATGTATGAAAGGGAAGTTTTGCGACAGCTACGCAATAGTGACTGTTACAAAAAATTGACCTTTAACCCACTCATAAAATTTAAACAGGAGCTTATGGAGATTCTTCAAAGGGGAGTAGATGATGGGATAATAACATCAAAACAGTTTAACTTTTTATTACCCGAACATCCGGTAATTCCAACTTTGTATTTGTTACCGAAGATACACAAAGACCCTCTGAATCCACCTGGACGACCCATAATTGCTGGCATTGATGGAGTGAGCGATGCTATTTGCAAGTATGTTGATTACTTCTTACAACCACTGGTGGAAGAATTACCATCTTCTTTGAAAGACACAACAGACATACTGAAAAAGATGGAGGAGATCCACTTGGAGCCTGATATGTATATAGCCACATGTGATGTGGAATCCTTGTACACGTCTATCAACCATCGTGATGGGCTGGATGCAGTCTCATTCTATCTAAATAGTTCCAATATGGATAGACGTAAGTGTGAATTTCTCCTGTCACTTTTGGAGTATGTCTTGACGCATAATTTCTTTATGTTTGGGGGTCCTTCTACCTACAGCTCCGGGGCACAGCAATGGGGGCGGCCTGTGCGCCCTCGTATGCTAATTTGTTCCTGGGGCTGTGGGAGAGGAGGATCCTCCAGACAGATCCCCTGCCAGAGGCCAATGGCGTCCAGTATTGGGGACGCTATATTGATGACGTCGTTGTGATCTGGCAGGGGACACCAGAAACTTTTGCTAATTTTGTGGCACAGTTGAATACCAACGCACTCAATATTAAACTTACCTTCAAGGTGGCTCGTACAAGGATGGAGTTTTTGGATGTCATGTTCCATGTGGATTCAGAGGGTCGGATGACAACTGACCTATATAGGAAAGAAACATCGGTGAATGCAGTATTACATGCCAGTTCTTCACATCCTGGTAATTTGATTAAAAACATACCCGTGGGGCAGTTCCTAAGGGCGCGTCGAGTGTGTTCATCGGATTTTGCTTTTGAGTTGCAGGCGGACGACTTGAGAGGGCGTTTTCAAGACAGAGGCTATGGAAAAAGATGTATTGAGAGAGCATACAATAGAGCAAAATCCACTAGTAGAAGAGATTTACTCCATAAAAAGGTGAGACGTGAGGACAAACCAGTGGTCAGATTTATTACAAACTTTAATCCTAAGTGGAAGGCGGTTAATGCAGCCCTGACCAAATACTGGAACATCCTCACACAGGACCCACAACTACAGGATGTTATACCAGACCGTCCATCTATCACATACCGTAGGGCAAAGAACTTACGAGACCATCTAACTCGGAGCTTATATACTCGCAAGCTCCCTAACCCCTTTGGTACAAAGGGAACTCCATGGGGAGTAGTGCTTGTGGGAAGTGTGTAGCGTGTAAAAATATGGAAAAAGCTTCCCATTTTCACAATTTTGATCATGGGAGGACTTTTAAAATCACACACACCATTAATTGCGCTACAGTGGGTGTCATTTACTGGGCCAATTGCCCGTGTGATCTTATATATGTGGGGATGACGTCGCGGCAGCTGAAAAGAAGGGTGAGAGAACATGTCCTATCTATAGAGGCAGCTAAAGATGAAGAAGATCTAACATCATTGAAAACACTCCCCGCCATTTTAAAGAAAGGCATGGATCAGATGGATCCCTGTTGCACTTTAGAGGAATTGATAGGGTCATTATGTCACCAAGAGGAGGTAATCTTAAGAAGATCCTCGCGCAGCGAAACAAAGTGGATTTTTCTTCTTAATACAGTATCACCTCATGGTCTCAATGAGGGAATCACTTATGCTCCATTCTTATAAAGAATTCTACTTATATATACATGTACGTTGTAAAATCTGTCGGATAAGCAGTTCCATATAGATTTCTGCCTCCCTCTCTTTCTCTCTCGTGCTCCTGTGGCCTGGTAATTCACTGATGCTTACGGATTATTGTTTTTAATTAAAAATTTTTTAATTATCATATAATATATATTGCATTGCTCTAACTTTTTATATTCATGTTTTTTAGATCATGTTGGGTATAGATGAAATGGCAGGCTGGAGATTCGTTTTGGACATGTGATGGACTCTTTCCTTATGGACTTTTTCGTTTTGGATTATGCAGTCGGGCAAAATTGTTATTTATTATTTATTATTTAATCTTTTTATCCTATTATATGAGAGAAGGAGGAATTTTGGATATATTCTTAGCTAGTGTGGGGTAGCTTTGGATATGCAGATGGGGTTACATGATATATGAATGGATACATGAATTATGCATAAATTTTAAATTTTATATTTTTGTATATATTTATTATGTATTAGCCAGTTGGCTACTTATAACTGTATTGAAAATGAATTATCACTTTTATCAGGGTACTTTTGTAACAATTCTATATAATTTATTATTTATTTTTGGCACCTGCATGTTCACATTGCACTGAGCACTTTAGTCACTGTCACTTTATGGTTTTTTTTATATATAAGAGGTTATTATCACGTTATATGAAGGTCACTTGATCAAGGTATGATCGGATGACCGTGTAACACAGGTTTTCACATTAATATATATACATGTATCTTATATTTTGTATCCGTTTTTGGTGACCGTACCCCATTTTAGGTAATGGAGTACTTATTAGTATTATTATTGTTAAACTCCTTTTGTCCTAATCCTTTTTCTGTTTTTTCATTTCTTGCTGTGTGTCCTACATGACTGTAGGCAGCATTCTTGCGAGTATTATCTGTCCCATATACTTGTGTACTGATAAAGTCTTGTGACTATATATTTTTTGAGGAAAGGATGCTGTCCTTGTATGTCACGAATGCGGCGTAATGCCGCACCACGTGACTTATCTCCAGATACGTACTCTAGTGTTGTTGTCCTTACGCATGATCCCGCGGCTTGATGGATGTCTGGTGGGCGTTGTTTTTTGACTCCCGTCTGCGCCATGATGCCGCGAGATCATGCGGCTGACTGGTTAGCTGCTATGCGCTGTCTCGCGAGTTTGTGATGTCAGAGGCGGCGCGACGGCGCGGAGATGTGACGCGCTCCCAGCGTGTTTTACGATGAGGAGGTCAGTTTAAAATTATCAACACACACATGTATTTTATATTATACCTGATGAACATGGATATATATAGAGGTTAGAGAGATCGATTCAAACACGCCCCTTGAGAAAGCGGAGCGAAAAGTACGTCGGGGTGGGCTCTCCTCTCTGCAATTGAAAACCCGTGTTCTCCTCTCTAAGTGTCCCTCAGGTATACATTTATGGAATATATATGCCTCCTTGCTGCAGTGTTTGTGTGGTTTATCCACTATACCATTCTTAGTGGGGCTTGGTTCTATTATACAATTGTTATATTGGGGATGTGTTTATCTATGCCAGTACTTTTGTAAAAGGTCTTTACCTTATATAGGTGAACTATCGGTGTTTTCTAGGTGTGGGAGGGGAGCCACATGTCTTGGCTACTACCTGTATTGCTGCTATATATAATTATTTTTTTTATATTGATATTGTGTATGTCGTTGGTCTTTTATCAACTAATAAAGTTTGTGAAATTGTAAATGCGTGTCCCTTTATGGTCATTTGGTTAACATTATTGTAGTCACGCATCATATTATGTGTGTGTAGCGTTGGCATTACTATACCATAGAACATACAATACGCCCTCATATAAGCATATACATTGTTATAGCCCAGTGTATGCTATTTACAGGTCAAACCATAATTAGAGATGAGCGAACACCTGGAAGTTCGGGTTTGGGAAGTTCGGCCGAACTTCCCGAAAATGTTCGGGTTCGGGATCCGAACTCGACCCGAACTTTATCCCGAACCCGAACCCCATTGAAGTTAATGGGGACCCGAACTTTTAGGCACTAAAAAGGCTGTAAAATAGTCCAGGAACGGGCTCGAGGGCTGCCAAAGGCTAGCAAAATGTAGGTAAATCCCCAGCCAACAAATGTGGATAGGGAAATTAATAAAAAAATAAATAAATAAAATTTAACCAATATCAATTAAAGAGAGGTCGCACAGCAAGGAATCATGCGTCATATCACCCAACACTGGAGAAGGCCACTTTCAGTTATTTCGGACCCAGCACCCAGACATAGGAGAGCGGTCCCACAGCAAGGAATCATGTGTCATTTCACCCACCACTGGAGAAGGCCACTTTCAGTTATTTCGGCCCAGCACCCAGACCGAGGATACAGGTCCCACAGCAAGGAATCATGCGTCATATCACCCACCACCGGAGAAGGCCACTTTCAGTTATTCCGGCCCCAGCACCCAGACAGGGGAGAGAGGTCCCACAGCAAGGAATCATGCGTCATATCACCCACCACTGGAGAAGGCCACTTTCAGTTATTTATGCCCCACCACCCAGACAGAGGAGAAAGGTCCCACAGCAAGGAATCATGCGTCATATCACCCACCACCGGAGAAGGCCACTTTCAGTTATTTCGGCCCCAGCACCCAGACAGAGGAGAGAGGTCCCACAGCAAGGAATCATGCATCATATCACCCACCACTGGAGAAGGCCACTTTCAGTTATTTATGCCCCACCACCCAGACAGAGGAGAGAGGTCCCACAGCAAGGAATCATGCGTCATATCACCCACCACTGAAGAAGGCCACTTTCAGTTATTTCAGCCCAGCACCCAGACCGAGGATACAGGTCCCACAGCAAGGAATCATGCGTCATATCACCCACCACTGGAGAAGGCCACTTTCAGTTATTTCGGCCCAAGCACCCATACAGAGGAGAGAGGTCCCACAGCAAGGAATCATGCGTCATATCACCCACCACTGGAGAAGGCCACTTTCAGTTATTTCGGCCCAGCACCCAGATAGAGGAGAGAGGTCCCACAGCAAGGAATCATGCGTCATTTCACCCACCACTAGAGAAGGCCACTTTCAGTTATTTTGGACCCAGCACCCAGACAGAGGAGAGAGGTCCCACAGCAAGGAATCATGCGTCATATCACCCACCACCGGAGAAGACCACTTTCAGTTATTTCGGCCCAACCACCCAGACAGAGGAGAGGTTCATTCAACTTTGGGTTGCTCCGCAAGATCATGGTAAAGTTAAAAAAATGAGGATTCAATAAAGAAGTGCCCCGGAGTACAAGAATACATGGTTGAGGGGGAGGCAGTTATAAATGTCTATTCTGCACAAGGGAGGCACAGGTCTTGTGGGATCCATGCCTGGTTTATTTTTATGAACGTCAGCTTGTCCACGTTGACTGTGGACAGGCGGCTGCGTTTGTCAGTAATGACGCCCCCTGCCGTGCTGAATACAAGTTCAGACAAAACGCTGGCCGCCGGGCAGGCCAGCACCTCCAAGGCATAAAATGCTAACTCTGGCCACGTGGCCAATTTTGAGACCCAGAAGTTGAATGGGGCCGAACCATCAGTCAGTACGTGGAGGGGTGTGCAGACGTACTGTTCAACCATGTTAGTGAAATGCTGCCTCCTGCTAACACGTTCCGTATCAGGTGCTGGTGCAGTTAGCTGTGGCGTGGAGACAAAACTTTTCCACATTTCTGCCATGCTAACCCTGCCCTCAGAGGAGCTGGCCGTGACACAGCTGCGTTGGCGACCTCTTGCTCCTCCTCTGCCTTCGCCTTGAGCTTCCACCTGTTCCTCTGTGACATTTGGGAATGCTCTCAGGAGCGCCTCTACCAGCGTGCGCTTGTACTCGCGCATCTTCCTATCACGCTCCAGTGCAGGAAGTAAGGTGGGCACATTGTCTTTGGACCGGGGATCCAGCAGGGTGGCAACACAGTAGTCCGCACATGTTAAAATGTGGGCAACTCTGCTGTCGTTGCGCAGGCACTGCAGCATGTAGTCCCTCATGGGTGCCAGGCTCCCCAAAGGTAAGGACATGCTGTCCTCTGTGGACGGAGTATCGTCATCGTCCTCCGTATCCCACAAGCCACGCACAAGTGATGGGCCTGAGCTGTGTCGGGTGCCACCCCGCTGTGAACCTGCTTCATCCTTATCCTCCTCCACCTCCTCCTCATCCTCCTCGTCCTCCAGTAGTGGGCCCTGGCTGGCCACATTTGTACCTGGCCTCTGCTGTTGCAAAAAACCTCCCTCTGAGCCACTTCTAACAGACTGGCCTGAAAGTGCTAAAAATGACCCATCATCCTCCTCCTCCTTGGGCACCTCCTCTTCCATCATCGCCCTAAGCGTTTTCTCAAGGAGACATAGAAGTAGTATTGTAAAGCTGACATATCGGGGTAGTTGTGAATGAACTTCTGCACCACCGAATTCAGCACATGCGCCAGGCAAGGGATATGCGTCAAACCGGCTAGTCCCAGAGCTGCGACGAGATTTCGCCCATTATCGCACACCACCAGGCCGGGCTTGAGGCCCACCGGCAGAAACCACTCGTCGGTCTGTTGTTCAATACCCCGCCACAACTCCTGCGCGGTGTGGGGCCTGTCCCCCAAACATATGAGTTTCAGAATGGCCTGCTGACGTTTACCCCGGGCTGTGCTGAAGTTGGTGGTGAAGGTGTGTGGCTGACTGGATGAGCTGGTGGAAGCAGAGGAGGAGGAAGCCGAGTAGGAGGAGGCTACAGGAGGCAAAGAATGATGCCCTGCGTTCCTTGGCGGCGGAAGGACGTGCGCCAAGGAACTCTCCACCTGCGGCCCAGCCGCCACTACATTTACCCAGTGTGCAGTTAGGGAGATATAGTGTCCCTGGCCGTGCTTACTGGTCCACGTATCTGTGGTTAGGTGGACCTTGCCACAGATGGCGTTGCGCAGTGCACACTTGATTTTATCGGATACTTGGTTGTGCAGGGAAGGCACGGCTGTCTTGGAGAAGTAGTGTTGGCTGGGAACAACATACTGTGGGACAGCCATGGACATCAGCTGTTTGAAGCTGTCTGTGTCCACCAGCCTGAATGACAGCATTTCAAAGGCCAGTAGTTTAGAAATGCTGGCATTCAGGCCCAGGGCTCGAGCGTGGCTAGGTGGGAATTTACGCTTTCTCTCCAAGGTTTGTGAGATGGAGAGCTGAACGCTGCCGTGTGACATGGTGGAGATGCTTGGTGACGCAGGTGGTGTTGTCGGTGGCACATCCTCTGTTTGGTGGGCGGCAGGTGCCAACATTCCTCCCGAGGCGGAGGAAAAGGCCGAGGCAGCAGCAGAAGAGGGAGCAGGGGGAGCCAGAGTGAGTTCCTTGCTTTTAAGGTGTTTACTCCACTGCAGTTCATGCTTTGCATGTAGATGCCTGGTCATGCAGGTTGTGCTAAGGTTCAGAACGTTAATGCCTCGCTTCAGGCCCTGATGGCACAGCGTGCAAACCACTCGGATCTTGTCGTCAGCACATTGTTTAAAGAAGTGCCATGCCAGGGAACTCCTTGAAGCTGCCTTTGGGGTGCTCGGTCCCTGGTGGTGGTGGCCAGTAGCAGGCGAACTCTCTTGGAGGCGGCTGTTCTGCTTTTGCCCCCTGCTCTCTCTTTTGCTACACTGTTGGCTCGGTCTCACCACTGCCTCTTCCTCTGAATTATGAAAGTCAGTGGCACGACCTTCATTCCTTGTGGGGTCTAGGACCTCAGTAATCGTCCCCTGCATCGTCTTCCACACAGTCTTCCTCCCTGACCTCCTGTTCGGTCTGCACACTGCAGAAAGACGCAGCAGTTGCCACCTGTGTCTCGTCATCATCAGAGACGTGCGGACTCCGATGAGGTGGTATTCCAATGTCCTCATCATCAGGAAACATCAGTGGTTGTGCATCAGTGCATTATATGTCTTCCACCACTGGGGAAGGGCTAGGTGGATTCCCTTGGGAAACCCTGCCAGCAGAGTCATCAAACAGCATAAGAGACTGCTGCATGACTTGAGGCTCAGACAGTTTTACTGATATGCATGGGGGTGATGTGACAAACTGATGGGCTTGGTTTTCAGATGCCACCTGTCCGGTTTCTACAGAAGACTGGGTGGGAGATAATGTTGTGAACATGCTGGATCCACTGTCGGCCACCCAATTGACTAGCGCCTGTACCTGCTCAGGCCTTACCATCCTTAGAACGACATTGGGCCCCACCAAATATCGCTGTAAATTCTGGCGGGTACTGGAACCTGAGGTAGTTGGTTCACTAGGATGTGTGCCTGTGGCAGAATGGCCACGTCCTCTCCCAGCACAAGAGGGTACACCACCATGACAGTGTTCCCGTCCCTTACTAGATGTTTTCCTCATTGTTACCGTTCAACAAGCACCACAATAAGAAAAAAAATATTTGGCCCAATGTAATGATTTCAAATTCAGACCTTTTTTTACAGGCACCTAACACTATCTGCCTATTTATTTATGTAGCGTATTACACTAATCCAGGCACAGCAGTAACCACTGATTTAGGGGAATATCTCTTTTAGGGCTAGTATTTAGGCCCTGGATGAAAGGTATCCTTTTATGGACAGATTTACAATTGGCCTGCAACAGCTCGAACACCAGATTCTGGGTATCGCTATTTTGGCAATTGAATTTCACCCCAGAACAAAATATATGTTTTTGCGGACACTATGAATCTTGGCCAGCCACAGCTGGGACACCAGATTCAGGGTATTGCTATTTTGGCAATTGAATTTCACCCCAGAACAAAATATATGTTTTTGCGGACACTATGAATCTTGTCCAGCCACAGGTGAAACCACTGATTTATGGTATTGCTATTTTGGCAATTGAATTTCACCCCAGAACAAAATATATGTTTTTGCGAACACTATGAAACTTGGTCTGCAAAAGCTGGGACACCAGATTCAGGGTATTGCTATTTTGGCAATTGAATTTCACCCCTGAACAAAATATATGTTTTTGCGGACACTATGAATCTTGTCCAGCCACAGGTGAAACCACTGATTTATGGTATTGCTATTTTGGCAATTGAATTTCACCCCAGAACAAAATATATGTTTTTGCGGACACTATGAAACTTGGCCTGCAACAGCTGGGACACTAGATTCAGGGTATTGCTATTTTGGCAATTAAATTTCTCCCCACAACAAAATATATGTTTTTGCGAACACTATGAATCTTGGGATTCTTGGCCAGCCACAGCTGAAACCACTGATTTATGGTATTGCTATTTTGGCAATTGAATTTCACCCCAGAACAAAATATATGTTTTTGAGGACACTATGAATCTTGGCCAGTCACAGCTGGGACACCAGATTCAGGGTATTGCTATTTTGGCAATTGAATTTCACCCCAGAACAAAATATATGTTTTTGCGGACACCATAAAACTTGGCCTGCAACAGCTGGGACACCAGATTCAGGGTATTGCTATTTTGGCAATTGAATTTCACCCCAGAACAAAATATATGTTTTTGCGAACACTATGAAACTTGGCCTGCAACAGTTGGGACACCTGATTCAGGGTATTGCTATTTTGGCAATTGAATTTCACCCCAGAACAAAATATATGTTTTTGCGAACACTATGAAACTTGGCCTGCAACAGTTGGGACACCTGATTCAGGGTATTGCTATTTTGGCAATTGAATTTCACCCCACAACAAAATATATGTTTTTGCGGACATTATGAATCTTGGGATTCTTGGCCAGCCACAGCTGAAACCACTGATTTATGGTATTGCTATTTTGGCAATTAAATTTCACCCTAGAACAAAATATATGTTTTTGCGGACACTATGAAACTTGGCCTACAACAGCTGGGACACCAGATTCAGGGTATTGCTATTTCGGCAATTGAATTTCACCCCACAACAAAATATATGTTTTTGCTGACACTATGAACCTTGGCCTGCAACAGCTGGGACACCAGATTCAGGGTATTGCTATTTTGGCAATTGAATTTCACCCCACAACAAAATATATGTTTCTGCGGACACTATGAAACTTGGCCTGCAACAGCTGCGACACCAGATTCAGGGTATTGCTATTTTCGCAATTGAATTTCACCCCAGAACAAAATATATGTTTTGGCGGACACTATTATACTTTGCCAGCCACAGCTGAAACCACTGATTTATGGTATTGCTATTTTGGCAATTGAATTTTACCACAGAAAATAATCTATCCTTTGCCAGACAGCAGACAGTATTATACTTGGCTAGCCAAAGCTGGAACACCAGATTTAGGGGATTGGTATTTGGGCAATTGTATTTAACCCCTTAATAAAATATAGAAATTGCTATCCTGAGTTTCTAGGGGTGACAATTAGCACAGCCAAGCCCTTGATGTAGGATATAGCAAAAAAAAAAAAAAACTAGTATTGATGGATTGATGGACTTGGTGGCAGCTTCTTCTGGTGCACCACAAGTCACAAAATGGCCGCCGATCACCCCAGAAAATAAGTGACAGAAAAACGCTCTGTGCAGCCTAAAAACCAGTGAGCAAGTAACTAGCAGAAGTTCAATCATTCACAGCTGTAAATCGATCCGTTCATTAGGTGCTGTTGCTGACTTTTCCCTGCCTAATCTTGCCCTCACAGAAGCTGCATCCTCTCCCTACACTAATCAGAGCAGTGTGACGTGCGGTGCTACGTGACTCCAGCTTAAATAGAGGCTGGGTCACATGCTGCACTTGGCCAATCACAGCCATGCCATTAGTAGGCATGGCTGTGATGGGCTCTTAGGGCAAGAAGTAAAACGCTAGCTGTTTGGCTGCTGTGCAGCCCTTCAGAAAGCGGGAAGTAATCGCCGAACAATGAACCCGAACTTTTTTGAAAATGTCCGGGTTTGGGTCCGTGTCCCGGACACCCCAAAATTCGGTACGAACCCGAACTATGCTCGAACTGTTCGCTCAACCCTAATCATAATCATATAAAGAAAATATATAGAGTCAGAAAATAACAGAGCAGGTAAGAAACCATATTTCACTATAGATTTAGAATATACAATATTTGTCAGGGGGTGCTGGATTTGAAAAATCAATAATTCAGCTATTATTATCTTTACGGCCTTTCCTCGTGTTGCTCATTTTTGGGTGTTTTCAGCAAAGGTCATCAATATCTGTTTGGTGGGGAACTGACTCCTGCTGATATGTTCTTTGAAGAGGCCATGATTGCTGCAGCCCACTCACAGAATACCAAGCATCATAGATTGTAAAGTGACTGTGCTTGGATTTGCAGCCCTGGCCTATTCAGACTGAGCTGCTCATTGGCAATGTGGCTAATGAACATAAATTTACTTACATATTGAAAGAGGGCGCAGTGCTCACCAGAGCTACACAGCCTCTTCAAACAGCTGATACTTAGGGGTGCCATCAGCCGAACCTCCACTTAACAAATATTGATTACTTATCCTTAGAAAAGGTGTTCAATATTTTTCTCCTGTATAAGATAAAGTATATTGCAAAGTTTCAGCAACATTATATGCTCTTTTCTATTAAACTGCATGCTAAGGCTAGTTTCACACTTACTATTTCGCCGTGCCGCCGGACTGCCGCTCCATCCCCATTGACTAAGATGGGGATGGTGTTCCGGCGCAGAACGGCAGTGCATGGAAAGAGGACGCCGTACTAAAACTACGACATATCTGACTTTTTAGTCCGGCTTCTTCGCTCTGCGCACTGCCGTGTTGCACCTTAACTTCACCCCCGCCCTCATTATAGTCAATGGGGACGTTGCGGCAGTCCGGCGGCACGGCAAAATAGCGACAGGACGGATCTGACAGGGTGAACAGCCTGTCGGATCTGTCCTGCAGCAAGTGTGAAAGTAGCCTTAACAAACCACAGTCGTTTTTACATAGAAGAGAAAAGTGCTTGATATTTGTTTCACTTTCCACTTTGTCAATTGCTCACCTTCTGCACAGGTACATGCCTACCACTAGCAAATTAGGGCTGTGAGCAAACCAGTGCTGGGGTCCCTCTCTCTCCAAATGCTCTATTAAAAGGAGGCCTGGACTGCAAATATTTAATTCTGGGCTGCTATGACAGGTAATAAAGTTCATGCAGTTAGTCGTTTTTGTAGAGAAGAGAGCTCAATGATCAACCTCCTTCTCTCTTTTGCAATTGATCATGTGATGAGAGAGAACTGTGGTCTGCTGCTGCTACTACTACTGGCTAGATTAGCGTTGCTAATTGTGTTGCTAGTGCTGTTTACTCCACTATAGACACCTACATTCAAACTCGTGGATGATGAAGCGCAAGTCTTTCATTTTACATACATCATTTACCAAACATTTTATTATGAGGCCTATTTAAAGAATAATTAGTCATAAGTTTGGTGCACTGATTATTAAAAGATAACTAAATTGCAATTTTTTTCAGTAATTAATAGAGGTTCAATTAAACATCCCTTGCTATGAACCCACATTACACTGGTATTAACAATTTACAATGGTATATTAAAGCAGTACAATGGAGTGCTGACGTTTCTTCAAAAAGCTGATTGGTGTGGGTCCCAGGTGTCAAACCCGTGCAAATCTGATATTGATGAACTATCCTGAGGATATGTAGAGATGAGCGAATTTTTCAAAAATTCTACTCGACTGGTTCGCCGAATTTTCTGAAAAAATTTGGTTCGATATAACACTTTGCCTTGCAGTAACACGCATAAGGAGTCTGCTGTGGTAGTGAAATAATACTGTGAGTCTGTATGACAAGCACACTTCACTTATTTGGGCAATCACGGGGCCAGAATTGACCAAATAACTCAATTATAAAATCAGCCTTACAGGTCAATGTTAGCGACAAGAAAAAGTGCACTCCTTTTACACACCATCATTAGCTGATTCCACATAGATGTCTACAGAACCTGTTATATTAAACGCTTATACAATTAGAGCCCCCCCCCTCCCCCGACAGAGTGGAGAGGGTGTCAGCAGTAAGTTTTTGTTAACATGACTGATTATTTTGCCGTTCCTCTTATCTGTCAGAACAATAAATCACAAAAAATGGATCCTGTCTATTGAGCATCCGCCGTCACTCGGTCAGCATTTGGTCAGTAATCCATCAGTATTGCTAATGCCAAAAAAACAGGAGAGGATCCAAAACACAGATGACATGTGAATAGAATATTTGCATGTTTTCTGTGTTTTGTACCCACTCCTGCTTTTGGCTACCAACTCACAAGCCAATTCTGATGGACCTTACAGCTGCTACACAGACAGGATCCGTGAACTGAGAATATATTTTTCTTTTAGTAATGAAATACCCCACTAGTTGCTTTAAACACATATAGCTGCAGAAGTGAACTGTGTATATATTTTTCTTTCTGTACTGAAATACTCCACTAGTTGCTTTTACCACATATAACTGCAGAAGTGATCTGCGTATAAATTTTTCATTTTGTAATGAAATACGCCACTAAATGCTTTCTACCCATATAGCTACAGAAGTGAACTGAGAATATATTTTTCTTTTTATAATGAAATACGCCACTAGTTGCTTTAAACACATATAACTGCAGAAGTGATCTGCGTATAAATTTTTTATTTTGTAATGAAATACGCCACTAAACGCTTTCTCCCCATATAGCTACAGAAGTGAACTGAGAATATATTTTTCTTTTTTATAATGAAATACGCCAGTAAACTCTTAACACAAATAGCTGCAGAAGTGAATTGTGTATATATTTTTCTTTCAATACTGAAATACGTCACTAAACGCTTTCACCCCAAATAAATGCAGAAGTGAACTACGTATATATTTTTCTTTTTGTAATGAAATACGCCACTCTTTGCTTTCACCACATATAGCTGCAGAAGTGAACTGCGAATATTTTTTTAATTTTCTACTGAAATATGCCACTAAATACTTTCACCACATATAGCTGCAGAAGTGAACTGTGTATATATTTTTCTTTTGTACTGAAATACGCCACTAAACGCTTTCACCACATATAACTGCATATGTGAACTGCTTATATATTTTTCTTTTTGTACTCAAATATACTGTTGAGTGCAAATATTTGAATAGACAAATTTTTTTATGAATATCGGCACTTTGCTAATTCGCGAATATTTAGAATATAAATTAATATTTAAATCTGAACCCAAGAATAAGATACCATTAATGAAGATAGAGAATATAGCGCTATATTCGTATTCGTTATCTTCACTAATTCTAGCAAGCCAAGTAAACTTGTCTATACATATCTTTAAGTTGGATGCGCAATGCGAGAATATTAAGTAATATTAGTCGCATTGTGCATCTAACTTAAAGCGGGGTATATGCAGCTTGCTTTACTATTGTTTGGCTGGGTAGAATTAACGAATATGACGAATACAAATATAGCGCTATGTTCTCTATATTTGCTAATTCTAGCAAGCCAACTCAATAGCAAAGATGACTGTACCCAGCTCTAAGTTGGATGCGCAATGCGAAAATATTATGTTGCCTATTTTTTGCAATAAACAAAATAATGATTTATTATTCAATTTATTGCAAAATTTAGGCAAAGTAATATTTTCGCATTGCACATCCAACTTAGAGCTGGGGACAGTCAAGTTTCCTATTGATTGAATTTGCTAGAATTAACCAATATAGAGAATATAGTGCTAAATTTGCTCTAGTCATTAATTCTAGATAGCCAATCAATAGGAAAGTTGACTTTATACCCCGTTCAAAGTTCAATTCGCAATACGTGAATAATTAAATAGCATTTTAATCGACGAATATATGACAAATATTTTGAATATTCGCAAAATATCGCAAAATCGAATATGGCATCACTACTCAAATACGCCACTAAACACTTTCACCACATATAGCTGCAGAAGTAAACTGCGTATATATTTTTCATTTTGTCCTGAAATACACCACTAAACGCTTTCACCACATACAACTGCAGGAGTGAACTGCGTATATATTTTTCTTTTTCCACAGATATTAGCCACTAAAAGCTTTTCAACGTAACACTTGCACCCCAAGAAAAAATTGCTGGAATTACAAAGCTGTATAAAGGCTATTTGGATCCTCAAATAATCTTTCCCTGCCCTTGTAAACCGCTTTTCTAGCACTGTCCCTAGCCTTCTTACATCTCTCCCTACACGAAGATGCTGTGAAATGATTCCTCACTATCCTTTCCCTGCACTTGTAAATCGCTTTTCTAGCACTTTCTCTATTGCCTTCTGATGTCTCTCCCATCACTAATATGCTGTGAAATGATTCCTCCCCATCCTTTCCCTGCACTTATAAATAGTTTTTTCAGCTTTATTTTTTTCACAATTAGGTTTTTCCAATTGCTGTCCCTAGCACCTTCTCACGTCGGTCCCTGGACTCAGAATGCTGGAAAATGTCTGAATCTAAGATGGCCACAGTATTTATAGGGCTATGACATCACAGGGCTGGCTGCTGATTGGCTGCATCATGCATGTCAGTCTGGGTGATCCCGCCTTCCCATACTTCCTTTCTTCATGTCCTCACATGTGCAGCAGCCATTTTAGAAAAAATGTAATTCATTACCACGAAGCGGAAGTAAATTCGCATTCATTGCGAAAATAATTTTTCCTGAAATTCGGATCGAATTCCACTTCATCAGCTTCGATTCGCTCATCTCTAATTTCTACCATATGTAATTATCTCTGATCCAAAATCACCTTCAACCCCTTAACACATAATCATGCACATGTACATTATTATGTTTCAGGGGTTGCATGGAGCGGGCTGCCTTGATGAGCATACGTGACGGGTGCCAGCTGCATAATACACCAAGCACCCTGCGATGATGCCAGAGACTATAGCAATCTAAGTATCTCTGGGCTTAGGCACCATAATTGCATTGACCCACAGAATAAGGATGTCATGCCATTTTTAGCACACATTAAACGCTGTAATATCAAAACCCCAAAGACCATGGCTGAATTGTGAGGCTTTTTTATTACTTCAATTTCAACCCACAAATAATTTGTTTCTCGTTTTCCAGTATAACACATGGTAACTTAATTGGTGCTATTAAAAAAAAAAAAACAAATACAATTTGTCCTGCAAGAAATAAGTTCTCATATAGCTATGTGAATGGAAATTAAAAAAAAGCTATGGCTTTTGGAATGTGTGGAGGAAAAGATGAAAATTAGCCTTAAGGGGTTAAACAGCTTTAAAGGAAAAGCACATTGAACTTTGTCTAATAATTGTCCAATCGATAATTTTATTTTGACATTAAACAGTTTAATTTCCAAACTAAATATGCAGGAAATTACCTATGCTTGGCTTAAGAAATGTGTTCATTCGTGTCATTTTTTGTGTCAATTTTCCTTAAACTTATTTTGCTGTCTTTTAACAATCTCTACTTTGTCCTTTGTCCTTTTTTTTTTTAGGGGGGGGGACAAACACATAAGACAGGGAGCAGAAGATCTGAAGAACTGAAGCCCAACCCGTAGGGAAAAATATGTTTTTGTATTTGGAATCATTTATAAAATAATCATCACAATGATAGATAAACTTTAAACATTATATTACATTGACGACTACAGGCTACAGTCTTCGGTATCCTGGCTGTGTGGATCCACTTTCCTACTTTTCCCAGACAGCCCGGCTGCTTGAGTAGCTCTGTCCCTTCAAGGCTGTGGCCTTCTTGATAGCTTGGCCTCTCCCTTCCCACCAATAGGGCGAGCACTCTCCCTTTGGCTCTTAAAAGGCCAGCAGGCACTCTAGTCTTAACCAGCAGAAGGCTGGCAATCTTAGGTTAATTTCCCTGTGGGAAATACTAACTTTTGTCTACTATTTGGAAATTGACCCTCTGCTCCATCATCTGATATGTACCTAATTTCCGTATTGACTCCATGCTGCCTGCCATGACCTCGGACTATTTTCTGGGTTTTGTACTCTGCCTGCCCTGACCTCAAACTGTTCCTGACTGCCATTTTACCTGACCCCTATATTATATCAATCGCATTTAGTAATATGGTTCCCCATTTCTGAACCCTTTCTACCTCTCCTATATTCTTTATATGATGTGGACCCTAAAACTTAACCCCTTATTCAAGATGTGTCCTCATAATGACTAATGTAATATATTGGGATCCCAAGTTTTTATTTCTATTTTTAAATGCATGTGTGTCAGAATCAATTCTACATGAAAGCAGCAATATTATATGGAACATGATGGTAGGCAGTCAGACAGAGCCAGTGGAGTAATGGGGCACTGTCAGCAAAGGTAGATATATTCATCGGACTCAACTGGAGGCGTGAGACAATCCTCACAGATTCATGCCTCGTTCATTTCTGACAAAAGTGATGTTTTGTACACTGGCCAAGGACAACTTTGTCTGTTTAGTGGGTATGATGATGTCACCTGCTGCACTGAAAACTGTCTCTGAGATGACACTGGATGATGGACAAGAGAGTAAACAGAGAGTATACTGGGACAGTTCAGGTCACTTTTCCAATCTTCCTGCCCAGAAATCCAAGAATTTAGGGAAAACCTATGCACTAGAGAAAATATTTGTGTTAGCCTAGTACAGCACATGAAAAAATTGCTCCATCATGTTGATGATAAAGAACTGGATGCTCCTGTTGCTTCTGCTATTTGTGGTAGTGGAGACGTTAGTAGGTGGGTGACTTGTGTGGGACAGAGGGCAGCTGGCATCTGCTCACTGAAAGGTGCAGCAAGCTGCCTCGATAATATTTCCTGGTAATAAAGTATCCCATTTTGCTCTAATTATTTTTTTCCCCCATTTCAGGGAAAATTTTGCTTTCATTATTTTTTCCCCTATTTCAGGGGAAATTAATTTGTTACCACAAAGCATGATGAAATTAGTCTTTGCGGCAAATCGCGTTTTCCCTGAAATTCAGATCGAAGTCCACTTTTGACAGTTCGATTTCCTCAACGTTAATTAGATGATCATTTATTAGATGATAATTTATTAGATATAAATAACTTGTATATTGGCCATCCTTTCATATGCATGAAGAATTATAACTCATTTATTTATAATTTAAAATGATAAATGTAATTAACCTGTACTTAATATTTAAAGCATTTTCTTTTCCCAGTGCTACAAAATGTCAGTTATCTTGTGTTCCTTAGGGTTTTACTTAAACTTATATGTCTTTTGGGGAAATGTTTTTGTACAGAGTTTCACTTTCTTGACAAACATGTTAACAAGTAAAATGACAACAGAATACAAAAAAGTAAACACTTGTTTTTTAAATAAAAATACTGCCTGTGCCTACTTTGCTAAGCTAAGAGCTGACTTTTAGCTTTGTGAAGTAGGCAGAAGCAGGAGCCGCTCCGCTCTGCTAATATTGGCATAGAACATGTGCTATGCCTGCAGTTAGTAAACCTCCGGGGGGCATTGGAGGAGTGGCAAAATGCGCTCCTGCCAGTACTAATTGCGTTGCGGCCCTATTGATAAAAATGTCAACTCCGTACACCATTGAGCAGTCAGAATTAACTGGTCAAGAACAAGACTTAATTCTAGAGATTTTGGAATTTATGAATTGAGGTAAAAGGGTAAATAAAATAAGATTGTTTGGATAGAACGGAAGTTTGACTTATTTATTATTTGTGAATAATGTAAAATATTGCAAAAGTTACTTTGGAAGTATTTCATATTTATGTATAATGTATCCATTTATAATGTAACACTATCTATCTATCTATCTATCTATCTATAATATTATATTTGTGAATAATGTATTTAGAATGCATGTTACCCTATTATTAAGTAAAAAAACATTGCAATTTTTTTTTTTTTTATCACTAGGAAGCAATGATAATAAATGTGTATTTGTAAATTTTATATACAGACAAAATTTGTCACAGTTTTATAAATATTAATTTTTGTCAAAGTATAATTAGGTCTGTAATAACTTTTTGGAAAAATGATAAACGTAAAATAAATGTCACTGGGAGATAAGAGAGTACTTTGTGAGACTTATAGATACAATATGTGATGGCTCTTGTCATGGATCATTTAGTTATGCACAGTTCATTAACATTTTTACTTTGTTCAAGTTTCAATCTCACCCTATTAGAATTCATAACTGTTATGGGCCTGTTTCCGTTTACTTTATTGCAGCTATGACTGTCCTGGGATATATTACACAGTCATTTGTGATTATTAAACCATCTTTGTTATTATCTTTAAAAATATACAAATTGACTCTATTTTCCTCTCTGTTTTTGCTGTTTGACATAGTGGAAGAGTAATCTTGAATGCATTGCATTTAAGAATTCAGCCAAAAAGTGTTTATACTGTAGGTATAAAAGTGCATATATTGATCACATAGATGCCTAAATAGAAAGTACATATTTTAACAGATCATAACAAGATATTGACAAACATTTTCCAAATTTAGGTAAATAAAATGTAATTAAACATTAATCCTTTCCTGATCAGCACCATACATGTATGGTTCTGGCCGGAAATGTAAAGATGGTGCCCGCTTGTGAGAGTGGAGAGGTACCATAGCCACCCAGTGCCTGCTGTTTTAAGCAGCAGACACGCAGAACTAATATCCATGACTGGCAGTGATGCCAATGACAGACTTTTAACTCTTTAGATACTGTGGCCAAACAACATTACCATGGCATCTGAACGAGCAAAAACTCTAAAACACACGTTTCTGGGTGTGCTCTGGCTCACCCTGGCAAGGATCGGGGAAGACAAATGCAGCATGAAACAGCCTCTGTCCTCCTAAGTGACAAAAGGCTGCACCACATTGGTTCCTATGGAGCCCCTGTCTGTTACAGAGCTCCATAGAAATATTGTAACATACTCATAAACTCCAAGGGCTAGTGCACACGAGCGTATGTATTTTGCGGTCCGCAAAAAATGGATTCACAAAAAATACGTATGACATCCTTATAGAACAGTACTATCCTTGCCCGTAATGCAGACTATAATAGGACATGCTCCATTTTTTTGCGGAACGGAAATACGGAAACGGGATACACACAGAGTAGCTCCGTTTTTTTTTTGCGGACCCATTGAAGTTAATGGTTCCACATACGGTCCGCAAAAATATATATATGATGATTACTTATTACATCTCCCTATAGTAACTATAAAAAATTTGTAAAAAAATTTTTAAAAAAAAAAAAAAAAAAAAAAAATTCAAATCACCCTCATCCCCCAAAATGAAAATAAAAATAGATAAACAATGAAAAAATATAGTACACATCATGGACATCACCGCATGTGAAAATTCCCATACTATTAAAATGTAAAAAATTATCCCATGCAGCAAATGGCAAAATTGAAAAAAAATTCTAAATGATCAATTCACTGTTTTTTGGTTGCTTCATCTCCCACAAATGTTTTTTTTAAAAAGTGATGAAAACATCAAACGCACCCTAAAATGGGTTTCAATGAAAAGTACAGATCATGCCACAAAAAATGAGCCTTGACACAGCTCCATACACATACAGTAAATACAAAAAAGTTACAGGGTCAGAATATGTCAAAAAGAAAAAAGTTTTTTTTTTCATGGTTTCTTTTTCAGTATTGAAACTCAAAAAAAAACTATAAATATGTGGTATTGCCATAATCATACTAAGGTACTTTCACACTTGCGTTGGTGGGGATCCCACTGTTTATTTGCACAGACGGATCCGCACCTATAATGCAAAGTTTGAATCCGATTAGAATGGATCCGTTGGCATTAGTTTTAAAGAAAAATGACAAAGTCAAAAACGGATCAGTTTTGAATTACATTGAAAGTCAATGGGGAACGGATCCGCTTTCAAATGCACCATATTGTGTCATTGAAAATGGATCTGTCCCCATTGACTTACATTGTAGTTAAAAACGGATCCGTTAGGCTCCGCCTCTTCAGACGGACACCAAAATGCTGCAAGCTGTGTTTTGGTGTCCGTCTCCAAAATGGAATAGAGGCGGAACGGAGCCGAACTGTTGCATTCTGAACGGATCATTATCCATTCAGAATGCATTGGGGCTGAACTGATCCGTTTTGGACCATTTGCGAGAGCCCTGAAACGGATCTAACAAACAGAATCCAAAACGCCAGTGTGAAAGTACCCTTAGCTGGAGAATGAAAGTAACAGGTCAGTTTTACTTAATAGAATGGAAACTGTGTTATTGCATTTTTTTTTTTTCACAATCACTTGCAGCACAGGCTTTTGACTTGATCCAGCAATCTCTGGTTTATAAACATGAATTATAATTAGATAGTAATAATCAATCCATCAGCCTGTAGTTGATATCAAATTCGATCAATGGTGATCTGTTCAAGTGCTTATTGAAAAGACTGTAATTCTTATTGTGTGGAGATTATCACTATATTGTCAATATATAGCTCTATGTGGCCAAGTCCTGTTTTATTCAAGTGCTCATATTAGGTCAGCTGGTATTATATGCCAATATTCATAGGAATAATATCAATAAATGGATAGTCCGCAGAATACTGTGATTTGATTAAATTCATATAATAGCTCTGTACATCGGCACAGTAGATGGCAGAATTAAGCTCAGTTTGTTAGCAGAGATCATCAGCGTGATACATATGGCTTCCTCATCATGCAGATGGGGGGTACAGTAGTTTACCTGCATCCAGCATATAGTAGACAACCCTGCTTCAGTCCTGACGCGGCACGGAGGAGTCTTACCTCTAATTGCGTCCTCGCTCTGTATCGCGCACTAGGATGCCTGTGAAGTTGCTCCCGGCGTTGACCTCTATACTGCCCTATGTGTCTGGTCAATTCCTCGACCTGTTGCTGATGCAAAAGATGCCTTGTATCAGAGCGCTCCGTGTTTAGATAGATAGGTCAGTTAAGTTCAAGATGCATTATCCAGCAATACAGTCGGGGGTCCTCCTTAACCAAACGCGTTTCTGGGTTCTAGACTGTCCCCTACCTCAGTGGTAGAACCCCTGACTCATCTGTTCATGTTTTTCAAGTCCTCTGGGCATGTAACTCCTGGGTAGAGATGAGCAAACACCTGGATGTTTGGGTTCGAGAAGTTCGGCCGAAACCGAACCCCATTGAAGTCAATGGGGACTCGAACTTTTGGGCACTAAAAAGGCTGTAAAATAGACCAGGAAAGGGCTAGAGGGCTGCAAAATGTAGGTAAATACCCTGCAAACAAATGTGGATAGGGAAATGAATTTAAATAAAATAAATAAAAATTAAGCAATATCAATTGGAGAGAGGTCCCATAGCAGAGAATAAGGCGTCAAGTCACCCACCAATGGAGAAGGCCACTTCCAGATATTTAGCCCACGGCACCCAGACAGAGGACAGAGGTCACATAGCAAAGAATCAGGCTTCATGTCACCCACCACTGGAACAGGCCACTTTCAGATAATTAGGCCCCTGGCACCTAAACGGAGGAGAGGTTCATTCAACTTTTGGTTGCACCGCAATATAATGGTAAAATTAAAAAAAGAGGATTCAATAAAGAAGTGCCCCAGAGTACAAGAATATATGGTTGAGGGGGAAGCAGTTATAAATGTCTATTCTGCACAAGGGATGGACAGGTCCTGTGGGATCCATGCCTGGTTCATTTTTATGAATGTCAGCTTGTCCACGTTGGCTGTGGACAGGCGACTGCGTTTGTCAGTAATGAAGCCCCCTGCCGTGCTGAATACACGTTCAGACAAAACGCTGGCCGCCGGGCAGGCCAGCACCTCCAAGGCATAAAAGGCTAGCTCTGACCATGTGGACAATTTGGAGACCCAGAAGTTGAATTGGGCCAAACCATCAGTCAGTCCATGGAGGGGTGTGCACACGTACTGTTTAACCATGTTAGTGAAATGCTGCCTCCTGCTAACACGTTCCGTATCAGGTGGTGGTGCAGTTAGCTGTGGCGTGGTGACAAAACTTTTCCACATTTCTGCCATGCTAACCCTGCCCTCAGAGGAGCTGGCTGTGACACAGCTGTTTGGGCGACCTCTTGCTCCTCCTCTGCCTTCGCCTTGGGCTTCCACTTGTTCCCCTGTGACATTTGGGAATGCTCTCAGGAGTACGTCTACCAGCGTGCGCTTTTACTCGCGCATCTTCCTATCACGCTCCAGTGCAGGAAGTAAGGTGGGCACATTTTCTTTGTACCGGGGATCCAGCAGGGTGGCAAACAAGTAGTCCGCACACGTTAAAATGTGGGCAACTCTGCTGTCGTTGCTCAGGCACTGCAGCATGTAGTCGCTCGTGTGCCAGGCTGCCCAGAGGTAAGGACAAGCTGTCCTCTGTGGGAGGCGTATCGTCATCATCCTCCGTATCCCCCCAGCCCCGCACGAGTGATGGGCCTGAGCTGTGTTGGGTGCCACCCCGCTGTGAACCTGCTTCATCCTCATCCTCCTCCATCTCCTCCTCGTCCTCCAGTAGTGGGCCCTGGCTGGCCACATTTGTACCTGGCCTCTGCTGTTGCAAAAAACCTCCCTCTGAGACACTTCTAACAGACTGGCCTGAAAGTGCTAAAAAAGACCCCTCATCATCCTCCTGGGCCACCTCCTCTTACATCATCGCCCTAAGTGTTTTCTCAAGGAGACATAGAAGTGGTATTATAACGCTGATAACGGGGTCATCGCCACTGGCAATGTTGGTGGAGTACTCAAAACAGCGCAACAGGGCACAGAGGTCTCGCATGGAGGCCCAGTCATTGGTGGTGAAGTGGTGCTGTTCCGCAGTGCGACTGACCCGTGCGTGCTGCAGCTGAAACTCCACTATTGCCTGCTGCTGCTCTCACAGTCTCTCCAGTATGTGCAAGGTGGAGTTCCACCTGGTGGGCACGAAGCATATGAGGCGGTGAGAGGGAAGGCCGAAGATACACTGTAGCGCTAACAGGCGAGCAGCGGCAGGATGTGAACGCAGGAAGTGCACACAGACGGCCCGCACTTTATGCAGCAGCTCTGACATGTCGGGGTAGTTGTAAATGAACTTCTGCACCACCAAATTCAGCACATGCGCCAGGCAAGGGATGTGCGTCAAACCGGCTAGTCCCAGAGCTGCGACGAGATTTCGCCCAGTATCGCACACCACCAGGCCAGGCTTGAGGCCCAAGGGCAGAAACCACTCGTCGGTCTGTTGTTCAATACCCCGCCACAACCCCTGCGCTGTGTGGGGCCTGTCCCCCAAACATATGAGTTTCAGAACGGCCTGCTGACGTTTACCCCGGGCTGTGCTGAAGTTGGTGGTGAAGGTGTGTGGCTGACTGGATGAGCAGGTGAAAGCAGAGGAGGACGAAGCTGAGTAGGAGGAGGAGGATATAGGAGGCAAAGAATGATGCCCTGTGATCCTTGGCGGCAGAAGGACGTGCGCCAAAGAACTTTCCGCTTGGGGCCCAGCCGCCACTACATTTACCCAGTGTGCAGTTAGGGAGATATAGTGTCCCTGGCCGTGCTTACTGGTCCACGTATCTGTGGTTAGGTGGACCTTGCCATAGATGGCGTTGCGCAGTGCACACTTGATTTTATCGGATACTTGGTTGTGCAGGGAAGGCACGGCTCTCTTGGAGAAGTAGTGGCGGCTGGGAACAACATACTGTGGGACAGCCATCACCATCAGCTGTTTGAAGCTGTCTGTGTCCAGCAGCCTTAATGAGAGCATTTCAAAGGCCAGTAGTTAAGAAATGCTGACATTCAGGCTCAGCACTCGAGGGTGGCTAGGTGGGAATTTACCCTTTCTCTCCAAGGTTTGTGAGATGAAGAGCTGAACGCTGCCGTGTGACATGGTGGAGATGCTTAGTGACGCAGGTGGTGGTTTCGGTGGCACATCCTCTGTTTGGTGGGCGGCAGGTGCCAAAATTCCTCCCGAGGCGGAGGAAGAGTCCGAGGCAGCAGCAGAAGAGGGATCAGGGGGAGCCTGAGTAATTTCCTTGCTTTTAAGGTGTTTACTCCACTGCAGTTCATGCCTTGCATGTAGATGCCTGGTCATGCAGGTTGTGCTAAGGTTTAGAACGTTAATGCCTCGCTTCAGGCTCTGATGGCACAGCGTGCAAACCACTCAGGTCTTGGAGTCAGCACATTGTTTAAAGAAGTGCCATGCCAGGGAAGTCCTTGAAGCTGCCTTTGGGGTGCTCGGTCCCTGGTGGCGGTGGCCAGTAGCAGGCGAACTCTCTTGGCGGCAGCTGTTCTCTTTTGCCCCGTGCTCCCTCTTTTGCTACGCTGTTGGCTCGGTCTCACCACTGCCTCTTCCTCTGAACTATGAAAGTCAGTGGCACGACCTTCATTCCATGTGGGGTCTAGGACCTCATCGTCCCCTGCATCGTCTTCCACACAGTCTTCCTCCCTGACCTCCTGTTCTGCACACTGCAGAAAGACGCAGCAGTTGGCACCTGTGTTTCGTCATCATCAGAGACGTGTGGACTCCGATGAGGTGGTATTCCCATGTCCTCATCATCAGGAAACATCAGTATTTGTGCATCAAAGCATTCTATGTCTTCCACCACTGGGGAAGGGCTAGGTGGATTTCCTTGGGAAACCTTGCCAGCAGAGTCTTCAAACAGCATAAGAGACTGCTGCATAACTTGAGGCTCTGACAGTTTCCCTGATATGCATGGGGGTGATGTGACAGACTGATGGGCTTGGTTTTCAGGTGCCACCTGTGCGCTTTCAGCAGAAGACTGGGTGGGAGATAATGTTGTGAACATGCTGGATCCACTGTCGGACACCCAATTGACTAGCGCCTGTACCTGCTCAGGCCTTACCATCCTTAGAACGGCATTGGGCCCCACCAAATATCGCTGTAAATTCTGGCGGGTACTGGAACCTGAGGTAGTTGGTTCACTAGGACGTGTGGCTGTGGCAGAATGGCCACGTCCTCTCAAAAGCACCAGAGGGTCCACTAACACCACCATGACCGTGTCCGCGTCCCTTACTAGATGTTTTCCTCATTGTTACCGTTCACCAAGCACCACAATAAGAAAAAATATTTTTGGCCCAATGTATTGATTTCAAATTCAGGCCTTTTTTTACAGGCACCTAACACTATCTGCCTATTTATTTATGTACCGTATTACACTAATCCAGGCACAGCAGTAATCACTGATTTAGGGGAATATCTATTGTAGGGCTAGTATTTAGGCCCTGGATGAAAGGTATCCTTTTATGGACAGATTTACACTTGGAGATGCACAGTAGCGTGTGAAAAAATATGTAGGATTATGCCTTTAGAAATTGTATTTTAACACTTTGTGTAATAAACCCTTTAAAGGACAGAAATATACTTGGAGATGCACAGTAGCGTGTGAAGTTATTGAGGATGAACCTCTCAGCACTTGTATATACATCTTGAGAGTAAAATACCCTTTTCCGGACAGAAATACACTATGAGATGCTCAATAGTGCATGCAGATTTACAGGATTATGCTTTCAGCAATTGTAATGTAACACTTTTTGTAATATACACTTTTACGGAAAGAAATATACTTGGAGATGCACGCTGAGTGTAATTTACCCTTTTACGGACAGATTAACAATTGGCCTGCAACAGCTGGGACACCAGATTCAGGGTATTGCTATATTGGCAAGTTAATTTCACCTCAGAACAAAATCTATCCTTTGACGGATACTATTAAACTTGTCCAGCCACTGCTGGGACACCAGATTTATGGCATTGCTGTTTTGGCAAATGAATTTCACCCCAGAAAAAAATATACCCTTTTACGGACAGATTTAAACTAGGCCTGCAAAAGCTGGAACACCAGATTTATTTCAATTTTTGCTACTGACTTTCACCCCAGAAAATATTATATCCTTTGACGGACACTAGGGAAATTGTCCAGTCACAGCTGGAATACCAGATTCAAGGTATTGCTATTTTGGCAATTAAATTTCACCACAGAACAAAATTTGTCCTGTGATGGACAGATTTAAACTTGGACAGCCACAGCTGAACCCACTGATTTATGATATTGCTTTTTTGGCAATTGAATTTCACACCAGAAGAAAATATACCCTTTTATTGACAGATTTAAACTAGGCCTGCAACAGCTGGAACACCAGATTCAGGGTATTGCTATTTTGGCAATTGAATTTCACACCATAAAAATATATACCCTTTTACGGACAGATTTGAACTTGGACAGCCACAGTTGAACCCACTGATCTATGGTATTGCTATTTTGGCAATTGAATTTCACCCCAGAACAAAATCTTGCCTTTGACGGACACTATTAAACTTGGCCAGCCACAGCTAAAACCACTGATTTATGGTATTGCT
This sequence comes from Bufotes viridis, assembly GCA_033119425.1. Classification (NCBI taxonomy): domain Eukaryota; kingdom Metazoa; phylum Chordata; class Amphibia; order Anura; family Bufonidae; genus Bufotes; species Bufotes viridis. Next base: position 347,623,839 of record CM065591.1, read on the forward strand.
ATTTTGGCAATTGAATTTCACACCAGAAAAAAATATATCCTTTGCCGGACAATATGAAACTTGTCCAGTCACAGCTGGAACACCAAATTTACAGTATTGCTATTTTGGCAATTGAATTTCACCCCAGAAAATTATCAATCCTTGTCCGAACACTATTATACTTTGCCAGCCACTGCTGGGACACCAGATTTAGGGGATTGCTATTTTGGCAATTGAATTTCACCACAGAAAAAAATCTATCCTTTGCCAGACAGCAGACAGTATTACACTTGGCTAGCCACAGCTGGAACACCAGATTTAGGGGATTGCTATTTTGTCAATTGAATTTAACCCCCTAATAAAATATAGAAATTTCTATCCTGAGTTTCTAGGGGTGACAATAAGCACAGCCAAGCCCCTGATGTAGGACATAGCAAAAAAAAAAAAAACTAGTATTGATGGATTGATGGACTTGGTGGCAGCTTGTGCTGGTGCAAGACACAAAATGGCTGCCGATCACCACAGAAAAAAGTGACAGAAAAACACTCTGTGCAGCCAAAAAACCAGTGAGCAATTAACTAGCAGAAGTTGAATGATTCACAGCTGTACATCGATCAGTTCATTAGGTGCTGTTGCTGAATTTTCCCTGCCTAATCTCACCCTCACAGAAGCTGCGTTCTCACCCTACACTAATCAGAGCAGTGTGACGTGCGGTGTTATGTGACTTCAACTTAAATAGAAGCTGGGTCACATGCTGCACTTGGCCAATCATAGCCATGCCATTAGTAGGCATGGCTGTGATGGCTTCTTATGGCAAGAAGTAAAACGCTAGCTGATTGGCTGCTGTGCAGCCCTTCAGAAAGCGGGAATAAATCGCCGAACAACGGACCCGAACCCAAACTTTTTTGAAAATGTTCTGGTCCGGGTCCGTGTCCCGAACACCAAAAAATTTGGTTCGCGGTTTCGCTCATCCCTACTCCTGGGTCACAAACAAAATCTGGACTGAATCCATATTCAAATCAGTCAATTGCTCTATCTCTCATAGCAGAGAATAAGGCATATAGTAAGTTATTTGTAAGTATGAGTAATTGAGGAACACTTCTCCACTATGCTCATTACTCCTGCTTAGGTGTTATATGAAGTTGGATTATTTATTAATAAAATTGCATAAAAAAGTCTTGCCATAATATTATTAAAATGAAAATATATAAATCGACTTAACACTCAACGCTAAAAAGTTGCTGTCACCAGTAAATCTACAATCACTGTCAAATGTATCAATAAAATAGGAGGCATGTCCAACTATGGATGTAAGATAATAATTAAAAATACTAATAATAATAAAACCAAAGCAAATTAGATGATATGTAATTCATCTGAATTTTCATGTAGGATTAATAGAGGGATTTTAAAAAGCCCAATACTAGTCCTTTATAGTTCGTGAAAGTAGCAACAATGGAGGTATAAGTCTATCGCCGGCAGGGGGTCAGTGAAATAAAAAAAACCCGGCCCCCAGTCAGCGCTTGGGCCCACTTCCACAAAAAATTCCCCTTATAAGAAGTCAAAAATTTCAAGGTCTGCATTAAGTCCCCTTAGCACCAGTGAGTTGAAGTCAAAGATACGTCTTGACTCTAATCTTGACATTCGAATCACGTGATCTCCCCCCTCCAATGTATATCCACCTTTTCTATAGCAGTAAAAAATAGTCCTGTAGGGTCTTTATTGTAAGCTTCCTTGAAATGATGAGACAATGTGTGTTTATCATATCCATTTTTAATATTTGTTATATGCTCCAAAATGCGTCTCTTTAATGTTCTTTTAATCCTGTCCACATACTGTTTATTACAGGGGCATTGGGCTATGTATATATATAACATTATTTGAATTGCATGTTGAACATTCTTTAATGGTGTGTATATATGTACTGTTTGTTGATTTGATTTTCGTTGTCTTTTTTTGGAATGTTGTAATGCGACAGTTAGAGCACCTCACACATCTGAAAAAAACGTAAGTTTTGTCAAATTACAAATTAAATTAGTCTTCCTCTGTATGTGCTTGACAGTAGGGGCTATTTTTAGGCCAAGATTTGGAGTTCCAGTAAATGTAATACACGGCAATGCTGATAATGAGGGACCTACGATTTCGTCATTCCTTATATGGTGCCAATGTTTATAGAAAATTTTGTGTATCTCCTTTTGTTTCACATTGTTAGGTAGAATGAGGTGTATATTATTGTCTGCCTGTTTATCTATTGTTTTGCTTTTGAAGAAGTCTTGTCTACCCAATTTACATACTTTATCTAGAGCATTATCTTTAGTGGTGATTGGGTATTTTTTGTCCAGAAATTGTTGTTTCATTTTAGTGGCTTCAATTTCAAAATCATTTTCTTTTGTGCAATTTCTTTTGATTCGTCGGAACTGGCCAAATGGTATGTTGAGAAGCCAATTTGGTAAATGACAACTGGAGAAGGATATATAACTGTTCTTATTGACCAATTTATGAAATGTCTTCCAGGTCAGTTTATTACTTTCCATCATTATCTGGAGATCTAAGAACTCAACTCATGCTCACCTGAAGGATGAAGTAAAATGTAAGTTTTTAGCATTATTATTTATTTCTTTGAGGAACTCTTCCAGTTCTCTCTCAATTTTATAGCAGAGGCAGTATCATATATCCTATCTCACAATTATTTCAATTTTGACATTGAGTACTACCTACAAATACGAGGAACCACCATGGGCACCAGATTTGCCCCCAGTTATGCAAATTTATTTATGGCTGATTGGGAACATGATGCTCTTACATCACGTCTGGGGGCAGATGTGGTGCTCTGGCAAAGGTTTATAGATTGTTTTTTTTCATCTGGAAAAAGGTGAGAGAGAATTGGAAGAGTTCCTCAAAGAAATAAATAATAACGGTAAAAACTTACATTTTACTTCAACCTTCAGGAGAGCATCAGTTGAGTTCTTAGATTTCCAGATAATGATGGAAGGTAATAAACTGACCTGCAAGACATTTCAAAAATTGGTCAATAAGAATAGTTATATATCCTTCTCCAGTTGTCATTTACCAAATTGGCTTCTCAATATACCATTTGGCCAGTTCCGACGAATCAAAAGAAATTGCACAAAAGAAAATGATTTCAAAATTGAAGCCACTAAAATGAAACAACAATTTCTGGACAAAAAATACCCAATCACCACTATAGATAATGCTCTAGATAAAGTATGTAAATTGGGTAGACAAGACTTCTTCAAATGCAAAACAATAGATAAACAGGCATACAATAATATATACCTCATTCTACAATACAATGCGAAACACAAGGAGATATGCAAAATTTTCAATAAACATTGGCACCATATAAGGAATGACAAAATCATAGTTCCTTCATTATCAGCATTGCCGTGTATTACATTTACTGGAACTCCAAATCTTGGCCTAAAAATAGCCCCTACTGTCAAGCACCTACAGAGGAAGACAAATTTAATTCATAATTTGACAAAACTTACCGTTTTTTTCAGATGGGTGAGGTGCTCTAACTGTCGCATTACAACATTACAAAAAAAGAAAACGAAAATCAAATCAACAACCAGTACATATATACACACCATTAAAGAATGTTTAACATGCAATTCAAATAACATTATATATATAGCCCAATTCCCCTGTATTAAACAGTATGTGGACAGGACTAAAAGAACATTAAAGAAACGCATTTCGGAGCATATCACAAATATTAAAAATGGATATGATAAACACACATTGTCTGATAATTTCAAGGAAGCTCACAATAAAGACCCTACAGGACTATTTTTTTACTGCTATAGAAAAGGTGGATATACATTGGAGGGGGGAGATCACGTGATTCGAATGTCAAGATTAGAATTAAGACGTATCTTTGACTTCAACTCACTGGTGCCAAGGGGACTTAATGCGGACCTTGAAATATTTGGCTTCTTATAAGGGGAATTTTTTGTGGAGGTGGGCCCAAGCGCTGACTAGGGGCCAGGTTTTTCATTTCACTGACTCTCTGCCAGTGATAGACTTATCCCTCTATTGTTGCTACTTTCAGGAACTATAAAAGGACTAGTATTGGGCTTTTGAAAATCCCTCTATTAATTCTACATGAAAATTCATATGGATTACATATCATCTAATTTGCTTTGGTTTTATTATTATCATTATTTTTAATTATTATCTTGCATCCGTATTTGGACATGCCTCCAATTTTATTGATAAATTTGACAAGTGATTGATGATTTACTGGTGACAGCAACTTTTTAGCTTTGAGTGTTATATCGATTTTATATATTTTAATTTTGATAATATTATGGCAAGACTTTTTTTATGGAATCTTATTCATAAATAATCCAACTTCATATAACACCTAAGCAGGAGTAATGAGCAAAGTGGAGAAGTGTTCCTCAATTACTCTCACTTATAAATCACTGACTATATGCCCTTATTCTCTGCTGTGAGAGATATAGCAATTGACTGATTTGAATATGGATCCAGTCCAGATTTTGTTTGTGACCCAGGAGTTACATGGCCAGAGGACTTAAAAAACATGAACAGACGAGTCAGGGGTTCTACCACTGAGGAAGGGGACAGTCTAGAGCCCCGAAACACGTTTGGTTTTGGAGGACCCCCGACTGTATTGCTGGATAGTGCATCTTGAACTAAACTGTCATATCTATCTAAACACGGAGCACTCCGATACAAGGCATCTTTTGCATCAGCAACAGGTCGAGGAAGTGACCAGTAGAAATGTCGCGAACATAAAATTTTCAGTTTGCGAGCGGCGAACGCGAACTTCCGCAAATGTTCGCGAACGGGCAAACCGGGTGAACTGCCATAGACTTCAATAAGCAGGCGAATTTTAAAACCCACAGGCACTCTTTCTGGCCACAATAGTGATGGAAAAGTTGTTTTAAGGGGACTAACACCTGGACTGTGGCATGCCGGAGGATGATCCATGGCAAAACTCCCATGGAAAATTACGTAGTTGACGCAGAGTATGGGTTTCAATCCATAAAGGGCATAAATCACCTAACATTCCTAAATTGTTTGGAATAACGTGCTTTAAAACATCCAGTGTGTGTATACGATCAGGTATGATGTTGTATCGATCAGGTAGTGTAAGGGTTACGCCCGCTTCACAGTTAGAGACCAAACTCTGACAGACCAAACTCCACGATTAAAGCACCGCAAACAACCGCAAACAGTCCATTTGCACAACCGCAAACTCCCCATTTGCACAAGGTTGGATACCAAGCTAGCCATGTCCCGTTCCTTGTCCTCACTGATGTCATTGAAGGTCTCTTCCTCCATCCAGCCACGTTCAACACCAAGGGTCCCCGAAAGGTGACAACAAGTCCCTGGGATGCCTGCTGTGGTTGGTCTTCCACCTCCTCAAAGCCATCTTCCTCCTCTTCTTCAGACTCCTCTCTCTGCTTTGCCGCAGGTTCAGCAATCGACGACGACAAGGCTGCTTCTGGTGGTGATGGTGACCACAACTCTTCCTCTTCATGCTCATTTACGGCCTGATCCAGCTCTCTTCTCAGGGCACGCTCCAGAAAAAACGCATATGGTATGAGGTCGATGATGTTGCCTTGGGTTTGACTGACCAGGTTTGTCACTTTCGCAAAAGGACGCATGAGCCTACAGCCATTGTGCATGAGCGTTCAGTAACTGAACCAAAAAATACCCAGCTCCGCAGAGGCTGTTCCCTTTTTTTTTTATTAAAAAAATCTGTTCTTACCAGTTTAATCTCTGTTTTGTCCCCTATCAGGGGCCAGTGTATGGAATAGATTTTAGGAACCGGGAGATGGAAAAAGATGGTTGGTCGGTCCTCTTCCTTCCAATTTGGAGCACTGCACGAGCGCTATGCAATGTACTGTGCCTTTATGAGTGGTGTGTTAAGTAGTACTATTCCTAGCAGTATAATCCCTGTTACGTCCCCTATCAGGGGAGCCCTAGCCCCATAGAAGTGCGAGTGCATTGCCTTTTTCACTGATGGTTGCTAGAAGATGTTGTTTGTAAACATTCAGTTTTTTTGCACCCGCGTGGAAAAAACTGAACGCAATCGCAGGCAAAACTGAATAGCTTTGCCTGTGAAATCGCACAGTTTTCACTGAACGCATCCGCAATGCATCCGGACCTATTCCGGACACGCTCGTGTGCAAGAGGCCGATGAGTCTTTGAGGACTGGAGTGGCCTAGCTAACGCTTTCCCTATTAATTCAGCAGCAGCACTTTCCCTGCTCTAACTAACACTGCAGCTTCAGAATGAATCTAAGATGGATGCTGTCCTATCTTTTTGAGAGGAGGGTCTGGGAGGGAGGGTATGCTGATTGGCTGGAATGTGTCTGCTGACTGTGAGGTACAGGGTCTAAGTTTGCTCAATGATGATGTATAGGGGGCGGACCGAACATCGCATATGTTTGCCGGCCGTGGCAAAGGCGAACATACGATGTTCGCCGGGAACTGTTCACCGGCTAATAGTTTGGGATATCTCTAGTGACCAGACACATCGGGCAGTATAGTGGAGAAGGCCAGGAGCAACTTCACAGGCATCCTAGTGTGCGATACAGAGCGAGGACGTGATTAGAGGTAAGACTCCTCTGTGCTGCAGCCTGACACGTGGGACGCCGCGGTCAGGACCGAAGGAGGGTTGTCTACTATACGCTGGATGCAGGTAAACTACTGTACCAAAGAAAAGGAAACAGAAAGGGACGCTCAGTATAATTATATTTAGTGTTGAGCGAACAGTTCGAGAATAGTTCGGGTTCGTACCGAATTTTGGGGTGTCCGTGACACGGACCCGAACCCGGACATTTTCAAAAAAGTTCGGGTTCGGGTTCGGAGTTCGGCATGTTCTCTCGGCGCATTTTAAAAGTACTATATAGCAGAATAGTACAGGCTTAAAGCTGAAATCGCATTGCGATTACAACTTTGAGCTACCGATCACCATGGGAACGCCTCCTCCAGTAGAATGTACTGTAGGATGTTTGAATTACGTTGAAATCGCAATGCGATTCTTATATATTTGCTTAATCGCATTGCGATTTCAACTTCTCAAATCCGACAGTACATTCTAGCATTTTTCCCATGGTGATGTAGACGCTCCATTAGCACGGAATCCGGCTGAAGCAGAAATCGCAATGCGATTCTTAGAACTCAAATAAATCGCATCACACTACACGTTCTAATTGCATTCGATTTTAACTTTACTGTTTGGTTTTGTATCGCGATAATACAAAATTTGAATAATCGTGTGCGTGCTGTTCTAGCACGCAGTGCTATTCGTATCCCACTATTAAGTTCTAATCGCATTCGATGTTAACTTATGCATTTTATTTTTTTTGCCAGGCATCAGCAGTAAGTTAAAATAGAATGCGATGCCTGTCAAAAAAAAGCATAAGTTAAAATCGAATGCGATTAGAACTTAAGAGTGGGATACGAATAGCACTAGTGTTGTTGAGCGCACATTTCGAGAATAGTTCCGGTCCGTACAGAATTTTGGGGTGTTCGTGACACGACCCGAACCGAACATTTTCATAAAAATTCGGGTTCGGTTTTGTAGTTCGTCATTTTTGTGGCGCATTTTGAAAGGCTGCAAAGCAGCCAATCAACATGCATCATACTACTTGCCCTAAGATGCCATCGCAGCCATGCCTACTATTGGCAAGGCTGTGATTGGCCAAGTGCAGCATGTGACTCAGCCTCTTTATAAGCTTGTGCACACGTCGCGATGTGCTCACTCCCGCTGTGATTAGACCAGGGATAGATGCAGCTGCTGTGAGGGCGAGATAGGCAGGGATAATTGAGGAAGAAAACCTGATAAGAAGTGAATGATCTAAACCTGTGCATCAGAACAACTCAGCTGAGCTGTTCACTGAAAGTTTATTTTTTTACACTGGCCAGATCGATTTTTACCGGCACATGTAACTGGGCTGACCGGCGGCGACCATTTTGGGACCTGTGGTGCGCCAGCTCAAGCTGCCACAGAGTCCAAAGAAAAGCTCCAAAGAATTGAAAAATCTACTCCTGTGACACAGAACAACAGCGATTCAGCTGCTCAGTCAAAGTCAATTTTTTTTCTGGCTGGGCAGACCATTTTCTGGCACATGTTACTGGGCTGATAGGCGGCGGCCATTTTGGGACTTGTGGTGCTACAGCAAAAGCTGCCACAGCGTCCATTAATCTCATGTAATAGTCGATTTTTCATAGATATACTACATCAGGGGTTTGGCTGTGCTTGTGTCACCCCTACTAACTGCCAATATATTTAATATATCAGTGGTGAAACTGAAAGTAACCCACTTGGATAGCAAATCCCATGAATGTGCTGTTCCAGCTAGGCTAGCTAGTGTCACTACAGCCAGGTCCAATACTGTCAGCCAGAAATTAATTTTTATTTTTTTGCCAGAAATATAAATTAAAAAATCTTTCCCTGTAACAAACATAATTCTGGTGTTAGACCAGAAGAAGCACTCCTTCAGTAAATAATACTGTAAAAGGTTTAGGCAATAATTCTCCCAGTGTGGGCAATTTATGTACCAAAGCGAGCATTTTAAAAATTCCGGTGTTCTGAAATACCAGCAGTCCTCTTGTAATTAATACCAGAAAAAGGCATTATAGTGTCCAGTGTTGTCATTTTGGTTCCAAAAAGGCCAATTTAATCAATCTGGTGTTGGTGACACCCGAAATAGTAGGCCGCACGTTGTTACTCCTTTGAAAAGGAAATAGTTCTCCCACTGTGGGAATTCATTTAACATAAGTAGCATTTAAAAAATTCTGGTGTCCAATTTGCAGCAGTCTTCTTGTAATTAATACCAGAAAAAGGCATTATAGTGTCCAGTGTTGTCATTTTGGTTCCAAAAAGGCCAATTTAATCAATCTGGTGTTGGTGACACCCGAAATAGTAGGCCGCACGTTGTTACTCCTTTGAAAAGGAAATAGTTCTCCCACTGTGGGAATTCATTTAACATAAGTAGCATTTAAAAATTCTGGTGTCCAATTTGCAGCAGTCCTCTTGTAATTAATACCAGAAAAAGGCATTATAGTGTCCAGTGTTGTCATTTTGGTTCCAAAAGGCCAATTTAATCAATCTGGTGTTGGTGACACCCGAAATAGTAGGCCGCACGTTGTTACTCCTTTGAAAAGGAAATAGTTCTCCCACTGTGGAAATTCATTTAACATAAGTAGCATTTAAAAAATTCTGGTGTCCAATTTGCAGCAGTCCTCTTGTAATTAATACCAGAAAAAGGCATTATAGTGTCCAGTGTTGTCATTTTGGTTCCAAAAAGGCCAATTTAATCAATCTGGTGTTGGTGACACCCGAAATAGTAGGCCGCACGTTGTTACTCCTTTGAAAAGGAAATTGTTCTCCCACTGTGGGAATTCATTTAACATAAGTAGCATTTAAAAAATTCTGGTGTCCAATTTGCAGTAGTTTTCTTGTAATTAATACCGGAAAATGGAATTACAGTATATCTTCCAGTGTGGGAATTTTGGGGCTAAAAAATAATATATTTTATTGTGGTGCGAGTTGAATCGCAACAATGAGAAAACATTCTATTAAGGGACGAGGACGCGGTCGTGGTGGGGTCCGTGGAGTCTCTGTTGCTGGCAGAGGACGTGGCCGTTCGGCCTCAGGCGCACAAAGTAGTGAACCAACTCCCTCAAGTAGCCAGCAGAATTTACAGCGATATTTGGTGGGGCCCAATGCCGTTATGAGGATGGTAAGGCCTGAGCAGGTACAGGCATTAGTCGATTGGGTGGCCGACAGTGCTTCCAGCACGTTCACCACATTGTCTTCCGCCCAGTCTTCTGCGGAAAGCGCACAGGTGGCACCGGAAAACCAAGCCCATCAGTCTGTCACATCACCCCCATGCATATCAGGGAAACTGTCCGAGCCTCAAGTTATGCAGCAGTCTCTTCTTCTGTTTGAAGACTCTGCTGGCAGGGGTTCCCAGGGCGTCCACCTAGCCCTTCCCTAGCGGTGGAAGACATACCATGCACTGGCGCACAACCACTTATGTATCCAGATGATGATGACATGGGAATACCACCACAGCAGAGTCACCCAGTCTCTGATGATGACGAAACACAGGTGCCCACTGCCGCGTCTTATTGCAGTGTGCAGACTGAACAGGAGGAGGTCAGGGAGGAAGACTGGGTGGAAGACGATGCAGAGGACGATGAGGTCTTAGACCCCACATGGACTGAAGGTCGTGCCGCTGACTTAAATAGTTCAGAGGAAGAGGCAGTGGTGAGACCGAGACAACAGCGAAGCCAAAGAGGGAGCAGGGGGCAAAAGCAGAACACCCGCCGTCCCGAGAGTTCGCCTGCTATTGGCCAGCGCCAACAGGGACCCAGCACCCCAAAGGCATCTTCAAGGAGTTCCCTGGCATGGCACTTCTTCAAACAATGTGCTGAGGACAAGACCAGAGTGGTTTGCACGCTGTGCCATCAGACCCTGAGGCGAGGCATTAGCGTTCTTAACCTGAGCACCACCTGCATGATCAGGCATCTACATGCAAAGCATGAACTGCAGTGGAGTGCACACCTCAAAAACAAGGAACACGCTCAGGCTCCCCCTGCTACCTCTACCGCTGCTGCCTCGGCTTCCGCCTCGAGAGGAATGTTGCCACCTGCCGAGCAGCAAACAGAGGATGTGCCACCGACACCACCACCACCACCGTCACCTTGCGTCTCCACTATTTCACACAGCAGCGTTCAGCTCTCCATCTCTCAAACCTTTGAGAGGAAGCGCAAATTCCCACCTAGTCACCCTCGAGGCCCTTGGCCTGAATGCCAGCATTTCTAAACTACTGGCCTTTGAAATGCTGTCATTCCGGCTGGTGGACACAGACAGCTTCAAACAGCTGATGGCCATGGCTGTCCCCCAGTATGTGGTTCCCAGCCGCCACTACTTCTCCAAGACAGCCGTGCCTTCCCTGCACATGCAAGTGTCTGATAAAATCAAGTGTGCACTGCGCAGCGCCATTTGTGCCAAGGTCCACCTAACCACAGATACGTGGACCAGTAAGCACGACCAAGGACGCTATATCTCACTAACTGCACACTGGGTGAATGTAGTGGCGGCTGGGCCCCAGGCGGAGAGTTCCTTGGCGCACGTCCTTCCGCCACCTAGGATCGCAGGGCATCATTCTCTGCCTCCTGTAGCCTCCTCCTCCTACTCGGCTTCCTCCTGCACTGCTTCCACCAGCTCCTCCTGTCAGCCACACACCTTCACCACCAACTTCAGCACAGCCCGGGGTAAACGTCAGCAGGCCATTCTGAAACTCTTATGTTTGGGGGACAGGCCCCACACCGCGCAGGAGTTGTGGCGGGGTATTGAACAACAGACGGACGAGTGGTTGCTGCCGGTGGGCCTCAAGCCAGGCCTGGTGGTATGCGATAATGGGCGAAATCTCGTGGCAGCTCTGGGACTAGCCGGTTTGGCGCACATCCCTTGCCTGGCGCATGTGCTGAATTTGGTGGTGCAGAGGTTCATTCACCACTACCCCAACATGTCAGAGCTGCTGCATAAAGTGCGGGCCGTCTGTGCGCGCTTCCGGCGTTCACATCCTGCCGCTGCTCGCCTGTCTGCGCTACAGCGGAACTTCGGCCTTCCCGCTCACCGCCTCATATGCGGCGTGCCCACCCGGTGGAACTCCACCTTGCACATGCTGGAGAGACTGTGCGAGCAGCAGCAGGCCATAGTGGAGTTTCAGCTGCAGCACGCTCGCGTCAGTCGTACTGCGGAACGGCACCACTTCACCACCAATGATTGGGCCTCCATGCGAGACCTGTGTGCCCTGCTGCACTGCTTTGAGTACTCCACCAAAATGGCCAGTGGCGATGACACTGTTATCAGCGTTACAATACCAATTCTATGTCTCCTAGAGAAAACGCTTAGGGCAATGATGGAAGAGGAGGTGGCCCAGGTGGAGGAGGAGGAGGAGGAGGAGGGCTCGTTTCTAAGACTTTCAGGCCAGTCTGTTAGAAGTAGCTCAGAGGGAGGTTTTTGAAGCAGCAGAGGGCAGGTTCACAGAGTCGCCAGCCAAGGCACTCTAATGGAGGACGAGGAGGATGAGGAGGAGGTGGAGGAGGACGAGGATGAAGCAGGTTCACAGCAGGGTGGCAGCCCACACAGCTCAGGCCCATCACTAGTGCGTGGCTGGGGGGATACGGTGGACGATGACGATACGCCTCCCACAGAGGACAGCTTGTCCTTACCTCTAGGGGAGCCTGGCACACATGAGCGATTACATGCTGCAGTGCCTGCGCAGCGACAGCAGAGTTGCCCACATTTTAACGTGTGCTGACTACTGGGTGGCCACCCTGCTGGATCCCGGTACAAAGACAATGTGCCCACTTTACTTCCTGCACTGGAGCGTGATAGGAAGATGCGCGAGTACAAGCGCACGCTGGTAGACAGCGCTCCTGAGAGCATTCCCAACTGTCACAGGGGAACAGGTGGAAGGCCAAGGCCAAGGCAGAGGAGGAGCTAGAGGTCGCCCACGCAGCAGTATCACGGCCAGCTCCTCTGAGGGCAGGGTTAGCATGGCAGAAATGTGGACAAGTTTTGTCTCCACGCCACAGCTAACTGCCCCACCACCTGATACGGAACGTGTTAGCAGGAGGCAGCATTTCACTAACATGGTTGAACAGTATGTCTGCACACCCCTCCACGTACTGACGGACGGTTCGGCCCCATTCAACTTCTGGGTTTCAAAATTGTCCACGTGGCCAGAGTTAGCATGTTATGCCTTGGAGGTGCTTTCCTGCCCGGCGGCCAGCGTTTTATCAGAACGCGTATTCAGCACGGCGGGGCGTCATTACTGACAAGCGCAGCCGCCTGTCCACAGCCAATGTGGACAAGCTGGCGTTCATAAAGATGAACCAGGCATGGATCCCACAGGACCTGTCCCTCCCTTGTGCAGAGTAGTCCTTAATAACTGCCTAAAACATGTCTTGTTGTACTACGGGCCACTTCTTTATTTAATACAAATTTTATGTAACCCACAGTTGAATGAAACTCTCCTCTGTCTGGGCGCCGGGGCCTAACTAGATGAAAGTGGCCTGTTAAACTATCGGGTGACATAAAGCCATAACCTCTGCCATGCTACCTCTGTCCTCTGTCTGGGTGCTGAGGCCTAAGTCAAATAAAGCGGTCTTCTGCTGTGCTGGGGATATGAAGCTAATCTCTGACCTCTCTCCTCTGTCTGGGTCCAAAGGCCTAAGTCACTGAAAGAGGCCTTCTCCTGTGGTGTGTGATATGATGCCTGAATTTGTGCTGTGGGACCTCTCTCCTCTTCCTGGGTGCAGGGGTCAAAGTATCTAAAAGTGTCCTTCTCTTGCGGTGGTTTATATGATGCCTGAATATGTGCTGTGGGGCCTCTCTCCTCTGTTTGGGTGAAGGGGTCAAAGTAACTTTATGGTGGCTTCTCCTGTGGTGGTTGATATTATGCCTGATTCTCTGCTGTGGAACCTCTCTCCTCTTCCTGGGTGCAGGGGTCAAAGTATCTAAAAGTGTCCTTCTCTTGCGGTGGTTGATATGATGCCTGAATATGTGCTGTGTGGCCTCTCTCCTCTGTCTGGGTGAAGGGTCAAAGTAACTAAATGGTGGCCTACTCCTGTGGTGGTTGATATGATGCCTGAATATGTGCTGTGGGGCCTCTCTCCTCTGTTTGGGTGAAGGGGTCAAAGTAACTTTATGGTGGCTTCTCCTGTGGTGGTTGATATTATGCCTGATTCTCTGCTGTGGAACCTCTCTCCTCTTCCTGGGTGCAGGGTCAAAGTATCTAAAAGTGTCCTTCTCTTGCGGTGGTTGATATGATGCCTGAATATGTGCTGTGTGGCCTCTCTCCTCTGTCTGGGTGAAGGGGTCAAAGTAACTAAATGGTGGCCTACTCCTGTGGTGGTTGATATGATGCCTGAATATGTGCTGTGGGGCCTCTCTCCTCTGTTTGGGTGAAGGGGTCAAAGTAACTTTATGGTGGCTTCTCCTGTGGTGGTTGATATTATGCCTGATTCTCTGCTGTGGAACCTCTCTCCTCTTCCTGGGTGCAGGGGTCAAAGTATCTAAAAGTGTCCTTCTCTTGCGGTGGTTGATATGATGCCTGAATATGTGCTGTGTGGCCTCTCTCCTCTGTCTGGGTGAAGGGGTCAAAGTAACTAAATGGTGGCCTACTCCTGTGGTGGTTGATATGATGCCTGAATATGTGCTGTGGGGCCTCTCTCCTCTGTTTGGGTGAAGGGGTCAAAGTAACTTTATGGTGGCTTCTCCTGTGGTGGTTGATATTATGCCTGATTCTCTGCTGTGGAACCTCTCTCCTCTTCCTGGGTGCAGGGGTCAAAGTATCTAAAAGTGTCCTTCTCTTGCGGTGGTTGATATGATGCCTGAATATGTGCTGTGTGGCCTCTCTCCTCTGTCTGGGTGAAGGGGTCAAAGTAACTAAATGGTGGCCTACTCCTGTGGTGGTTGATATGATGCCTGAATATGTGCTGTGGGGCCTCTCTCCTCTGTTTGGGTGAAGGGGTCAAAGTAACTTTATGGTGGCTTCTCCTGTGGTGGTTGATATTATGCCTGATTCTCTGCTGTGGAACCTCTCTCCTCTTCCTGGGTGCAGGGGTCAAAGTATCTAAAAGTGTCCTTCTCTTGCGGTGGTTGATATGATGCCTGAATATGTGCTGTGTGGCCTCTCTCCTCTGTCTGGGTGAAGGGGTCAAAAGTAACTAAATGGTGGCCTACTCCTGTGGTGGTTGATATGATGCCTGAATATGTGCTGTGTGGCCTCTCTCCTCTGTCTGGGTGAAGGGGTCAAAGTAACTAAATGGTGGCCTACTCCTGTGGTGGTTGATATGATGCCTGAATATGTGCTGTGGGGCCTCTCTCCTCTGTTTGGGTGAAGGGGTCAAAGTAACTCTATGGTGGCTTCTCCTGTGGTGGTTGATATTATGCCTGATTCTCTGCTGTGGAACCTCTCTCCTCTTCCTGGGTGCAGGGGTCAAAGTATCTAAAGTGTCCTTCTCTTGCGGTGGTTGATATGATGCCTGAATATGTGCTGTGTGGCCTCTCTCCTCTGTCTGGGTGAAGGGTCAAAGTAACTAAATGGTGGCCTACTCCTGTGGTGGTTGATATGATGCCTGAATTTGTGCTGTGGGGCCTCTCTCCTCTGTCCTGGGTGCAGGGGTCAAAGTATCTAAATGGTGGCCTTCTCCTGTGGTGGTTGATATGATGCCTGAATATGTGCTGTGGGGCCTCTCTCCTCTGTTTGGGTGAAGGGGTCAAAGTAACTTTATGGTGGCTTCTCCTGTGGTGGTTGATATTATGCCTGATTCTCTGCTGTGGAACCTCTCTCCTCTTCCTGGGTGCAGGGTCAAAGTATCTAAAAGTGTCCTTCTCTTGCGGTGGTTGATATGATGCCTGAATATGTGCTGTGTGGCCTCTCTCCTCTGTCTGGGTGAAGGGGTCAAAGTAACTAAATGGTGGCCTACTCCTGTGGTGGTTGATATGATGCCTGAATATGTGCTGTGGGGCCTCTCTCCTCTGTTTGGGTGAAGGGGTCAAAGTAACTTTATGGTGGCTTCTCCTGTGGTGGTTGATATTATGCCTGATTCTCTGCTGTGGAACCTCTCTCCTCTTCCTGGGTGCAGGGGTCAAAGTATCTAAAAGTGTCCTTCTCTTGCGGTGGTTGATATGATGCCTGAATATGTGCTGTGTGGCCTCTCTCCTCTGTCTGGGTGAAGGGGTCAAAGTAACTAAATGGTGGCCTACTCCTGTGGTGGTTGATATGATGCCTGAATATGTGCTGTGTGGCCTCTCTCCTCTGTCTGGGTGAAGGGGTCAAAGTAACTAAATGGTGGCCTACTCCTGTGGTGGTTGATATGATGCCTGAATATGTGCTGTGGGGCCTCTCTCCTCTGTTTGGGTGAAGGGGTCAAAGTAACTTTATGGTGGCTTCTCCTGTGGTGGTTGATATTATGCCTGATTCTCTGCTGTGGAACCTCTCTCCTCTTCCTGGGTGCAGGGTCAAAGTATCTAAAAGTGTCCTTCTCTTGCGGTGGTTGATATGATGCCTGAATATGTGCTGTGTGGCCTCTCTCCTCTGTCTGGGTGAAGGGGTCAAAGTAACTAAATGGTGGCCTACTCCTGTGGTGGTTGATATGATGCCTGAATATGTGCTGTGTGGCCTCTCTCCTCTGTTTGGGTGAAGGGGTCAAAGTAACTTTATGGTGGCTTCTCCTGTGGTGGTTGATATTATGCCTGATTCTCTGCTGTGGAACCTCTCTCCTCTTCCTGGGTGCAGGGGTCAAAGTATCTAAAAGTGTCCTTCTCTTGCGGTGGTTGATATGATGCCTGAATATGTGCTGTGTGGCCTCTCTCCTCTGTCTGGGTGAAGGGGTCAAAAGTAACTAAATGGTGGCCTACTCCTGTGGTGGTTGATATGATGCCTGAATATGTGCTGTGTGGCCTCTCTCCTCTGTCTGGGTGAAGGGGTCAAAGTAACTAAATGGTGGCCTACTCCTGTGGTGGTTGATATGATGCCTGAATATGTGCTGTGGGGCCTCTCTCCTCTGTTCTGGGTGAAGGGGTCAAAGTAACTAAATGGTGGCCTTCTCCTGTGGTGGTTGATATGATGCCTGATTCTCTGCTGTGGAACCTCTCTCCTCTTCCTGGGTGCAGGGGTCAAAGTAACTAAATGGTGGCCTTCTCTTGCGGTGGTTGATATGATGCCTGAATATGTGCTGTGTGGCCTCTCTCCTCTGTCTGGGTGAAGGGGTCAAAGTAACTAAATGGTGGCCTACTCCTGTGGTGGTTGATATGATGCCTGAATTCTGTGCTGTGGGACCTCTCTCCTCTTCCTGGGTGCAGGGGTCAAAGTATCTAAAAGTGTCCTTCTCTTGCGGTGGTTTGATATGATGCCTGAATATGTGCTGTGTGGCCTCTCTCCTCTGTCTGGGTGAAGGGTCAAAGTAACTAAATGGTGGCCTACTCCTGTGGTGGTTGATATGATGCCTGAATATGTGCTGTGGGGCCTCTCTCCTCTGTTTGGGTGAAGGGGTCAAAGTAACTTTATGGTGGCTTCTCCTGTGGTGGTTGATATTATGCCTGATTCTCTGCTGTGGAACCTCTCTCCTCTTCCTGGGTGCAGGGGTCAAAGTATCTAAAAGTGTCCTTCTCTTGCGGTGGTTGATATGATGCCTGAATATGTGCTGGTGGCCTCTCTCCTCTGTCTGGGTGAAGGGTCAAAGTAACTAAATGGTGGCCTACTCCTGTGGTGGTTGATATGATGCCTGAATTTGTGCTGTGGGACCTCTCTCCTCTTCCTGGGTGCAGGGAGTCCAAAGTATCTAATAGTGTCCTTCTCTTGCGGTGGTTTATATGATGCCTGAATATGTGCTGTGGGGCCTCTCTCCTCTGTTTGGGTGAAGGGGTCAAAGTAACTTTATGGTGGCTTCTCCTGTGGTGGTTGATATTATGCCTGATTCTCTGCTGTGGAACCTCTCTCCTCTTCCTGGGTGCAGGGGTCAAAGTATCTAAAAGTGTCCTTCTCTTGCGGTGGTTGATATGATGCCTGAATATGTGCTGTGTGGCCTCTCTCCTCTGTCTGGGTGAAGGGGTCAAAGTAACTAAATGGTGGCCTACTCCTGTGGTGGTTGATATGATGCCTGAATATGTGCTGTGGGGCCTCTCTCCTCTGTTTGGGTGAAGAGGTCAAAGTAACTTTATGGTGGCTTCTCCTGTGGTGGTTGATATTATGCCTGATTCTCTGCTGTGGAACCTCTCTCCTCTTCCTGGGTGCAGGGGTCAAAGTATCTAAAAGTGTCCTTCTCTTGCGGTGGTTGATATGATGCCTGAATATGTGCTGTGTGGCCTCTCTCCTCTGTCTGGGTGAAGGGGTCAAAAGTAACTAAATGGTGGCCTACTCCTGTGGTGGTTGATATGATGCCTGAATATGTGCTGTGGGGCCTCTCTCCTCTGTTCTGGGTGAAGAGGGTCAAAGTAACTAAATGGTGGCCTTCTCCTGTGGTGGTTGATATGATGCCTGATTCTCTGCTGTGGGACCTCTCTCCTCTTCCTGGGTGCAGGGGTCAAAGTATCTAAAAGTGTCCTTCTCTTGCGGTGGTTGATATGATGCCTGAATATGTGCTGTGTGGCCTCTCTCCTCTGTCTGGGTGAAGGGGTCAAAGTAACTAAATGGTGGCCTACTCCTGTGGTGGTTGATATGATGCCTGAATATGTGCTGTGGGGCCTCTCTCCTCTGTTTGGGTGAAGGGGTCAAAGTAACTTTATGGTGGCTTCTCCTGTGGTGGTTGATATTATGCCTGATTCTCTGCTGTGGGACCTCTCTCCTCTTCCTGGGTGCAGGGGTCAAAGTATCTAAAAGTGTCCTTCTCTTGCGGTGGTTGATATGATGCCTGAATATGTGCTGTGTGGCCTCTCTCTTCTGTCTGGGTGAAGGGGTCAAAGTAACTAAATGGTGGCCTACTCCTGTGGTGGTTGATATGATGCCTGATTCTCTGCTGTGGGACCTCTCTCCTTTGTCTGGGTGCTGGGGTCGAAATAATAGTAAGTGACCTTCTCCATTGGTGGGTGACTTGAAGCCTGATTCTGTGCTATGGGACCTCACTCCAATTAATATTGTTTAATTTTTATTTATTTTATGTTAACTCATCATTTCCCTATCTACATTTGTTTGCAGGGATTTACCTACATTTTGCTGCCTTTTGCAGCCCTCTAGCCCTTTCGGGTGTGTTTTACAGCCTTACCAGAAACCTTACCAGATCTAGCACATAAACCAGTTGAACTTGAAACCCTTGAAAGATTACAGTAATGAAAAATAATTATTAATATGGGCAACACTATCTGTACCCTTTGTTTCCAATCAAACAAAAGCGCAATAAATTTGATTTAACATTATAGTTTTATAAAATAATCTTTAACAAAATAGAATTATTTTTAACATAAATATATAAATAACCAAAAAAATTAGGGTAATTTTTTAATTTTTCTCTGCTCCTCCAGCAGATCATCGATGTCCTTAAGATGAGCCTCCTCCATGGCTCGCATTTGGTGGGAGAACTGCATCTTGAGCTGCCTCATCTTCCTGGTTTGCTGCTCCCTGAACTGCTGCATTCGCAGCTGGTGCTTCCTTCCCATTGTTTTTATTTTTTTAACATGATGTTGTCAGCTGTAAAATAAATGAAATAAAATTTGGAAATGTACATTAAAATACAATCATTAATTGTTATATAAAGCTGAGATGATATTTTTTTCTTGAAATCTGTTATATATTGGTTTAGGTAGGATTAATAATAGTTCCTTTTAGTTTTGGGTTATTGACTTAGTAGTTACGTTAATGGTTTTGATGTTGATCAATTACTTTTTAGTGTTTATTTTTATATTACTGTTATGTGTTGTACTTTATTTGTTGCCTGTTTTATTATATTTTCTTCATTTAAAAAAATAATATAGTTTGTTAAAATATATTCTTACAAAAATTTATATATTGCATGCTTGTTATATCGTACTTCCAAAAATGTATGTGTCAGTTAGATACGTTATGGAAATCAGTACTCCCACCCGTAACATTAGCTTTCTGGGACACTGAATAAATAAAAATATCCACATCATCCATTTACCTTCTTGTCGGGGGTAGTGACCATCTCCTCTTCTGCCTCCTCAGAGTCATCACCCTCCTCCACTGCAGCAGGTGGGCTATGGGCCCGATAGCCTGATGGCCCTGCCTCTTCCTGCTCCTCCTCGTCCGAGTGGTCTGTCTCCTCCTCCACCTCCACCGCCTTCTTCTTTTTAGAGAGCTTGGCTCTCACTTTGGGAAGCGGAGCATCTGTAATGATGATGACCAAATTTTTAAAAATGCCAAGATAAACAAGTAGCAGCCAAATTACAGTTAAAGGTACACAAATTAATCTATGGTAGTGTCTGGATGGCATAATAATTAACTACACCTATCTTTCTTCTCCTTTTGGCTTAGATCAAGTGTAGTATCATCAGTGTCTGCCTTGACCTGCCGGACCAGGACCCTGTGGGTACCCCCTGCACTCTGCCTTTGAGCATCGTTGATTAAGTTCAGCTTCAACTCACTGCTGCTATTGGGTGTTGGGCCACTCCCCAGGGAACAAGAGTGATTCGAGTCTATGACTTCATTTGGGCATGTGGCCTAATTGTCCTGATCGATGCTTGTTGTCTACACTCGTCCAGACGTGCGAGGAGTTTGGACAAGCTTCAGGGGCCAAAGTCAACTGTGTAAAGTCAAAAAAACATATGTGGCCCAGAAAGAGGTCTCATATTGCCACCTTTAGCACCCTTTCCCATCAGTTCAACACCACTGTACTAAGTGATTTATTGTAAAGGGTTAAAATACTTATTTCTCTCACCAACATATTGTTATCTATCTGCTCAGTTATGCAAATAAGTATTGTACCTGGAAAAGATTTATCTCGGATCTTAGTGATCAGATCCATCCTGTGGCGCTTCAGATCTGACCACTTTTTTAGAATCGCATCCTTCCGATGAGTGCACCCATGCTTCTGCCACAGATGGAAAGCAATTCTCCGCACTATGGCCTGCTTTTCGCCCCTTGACCTTCTGCGGTCGTACCCCTTCTCCAACATTTCCTGCAAGATAACAATTAAATCATGTAATCCCACAGTTCAAAAATAACATTTAATATCAAAACAGTCAAAGAGTAGAACATCGCCATCCCTTTAAAAGTGACTTAAACATTGCCGCCCCTTTAAAAGTGACTTGAACATCGCCATCCCTTTAAAACTGACTTGAACATCGCCAATTCGCCATCCCTTTAAAAGTGACTTGAACATTGCCGCCCCTTTAAAAGTGACTTGAACACTGCAGCCCCTTTAAAAGTGACTTGAACATCGCCATCCCTTTAAAACTGACTTGAACATCGCCATCCCTTTAAAAGTGACTTGAACATTGCGATCCCTTTAAAGTGACTTGAATATTGCCGCCCCTTTAAAAGTCACTTGAACATCGCCATCCCTTTAAAAGTGACTTGAACATTGCGATCCCTTTAAAAGTGACTTGAATATTGCCGCCCCTTTAAAAGTGACTTGAACATCGCCATCCCTTTAAAAGTGACTTGAACATCGTCATCCCTTTAAAAGTGACTTGAACATTGCCAACCCTTTAACAGTGTCTTTCACTAATCACTCATGTAGTTGTGCAGTCTGCTAAAGCCTGTGATGAGTTTATGTCACCAAGCAGTAGGACATGTGACAGTGTAAGGCAGTTATGAGATCAGTGAAGGCCTGCAGGCTTCTTGGCTAATAAAAATCATTAATAAGTTTAAATCACATTACTGCATTGCACACTAACTAAGTTCAATCACTTACAGTTATTAAGAAATCCAGCTCTTCTTTAGAGAAATTACTTTTCGCCATAATCGCTGGGACAGTCAACAATCTCCACTCTCGTCTCTCTCGATCCGATCCGAGGTAACGCACACACGTACAGACGCATGTACACGATTCTTGAATAGTTGTATTATCGCGATAATAAAACTAACAGTGTAAAGTTGACTGTATTGCTCTAAGTTATATTCGCGTACGAATGTAACTTCTATTACAGCACACCAATACTAAAACTGACTAAGAGACAGCTTTAAGTTCTATTCGAGCAGCGATTGCAACTTTGGAACTTATAGTGGTGTACGATTTTAAAAGTTGAGTACTAAAAAGTTGGAATCGCAATGCGATTCTTATGTATTTGCTTAATCGCATTGCGATTACAACTTTGAGCTACCGATCACCATGGGAACGCCTCCTCCAGTAGAATGTACTGTCGGATGTGAGAATTAAGTTGAAAACGCAATGCGATTATTATATATCTGCTTAATCGCATTGCCGTTTCAACTTAGCATTGCTAATTCTAAATAATTCCATCCCTATTCGTTAACTTACTGACTCAGTAAGTTAACGATATGGATGGAATTATTTAGCAATGCTAAGTTGAAATCGCAATGCGATTAAGCAAATATATAAGAATCGCATTGCGATTTCAACTTAATTCTCAGATCCGACAGTACATTCTACTGGAGGAGGCGTTCCCATGGTGATCGTTAGCTCAAAGTTGTAATCGCAATGCGTTTATTGCGGTATATTATCCCTCTGGGTGTCTTTTACAGCCTTTTTAGTGCCCAAAAGTTCGGGTCCCCATTGACTTCTATGGGGTTCGGGTTCGGGATGAAGTTCGGGTTGAGTTCGGATCACGAACCCGGACATTTTCCAGAAGTTCGGCCGAACCTCTCGAACCTGAACATCCAGGTGTTCGCTCATCTCTAATTATATTTTGTTAAAACGTATCCTTTACTCTTCTAGATTAAAATAGATGGCAACAGGTTTATAAACTCCTACTATCTCTCAGATGCATTTCCTGAGGGTCGTGACTGGGTGAGCTCTTTGCACTCGTTCACATGGTGCAGTACTGCGTGTCTGCCATTGCTGCCTCAGTGCTGTGCTGGTGGGGCGGTGGGTCCCAGAGCCAAGGAGGCTTTGCTGCACAGTGGGGTTGCTGTGCGGCTCCTGGGTCCCACTGTCTGCTGCTGCTGCTGCGGTGCTGGGGCGCCGGTGGTCGCTGCGCAGGGCTGCGCCATTTATAGGTTAGAGTAGTTTCCCACTTGTAGAGGCAACCTTGTCGCGGTTAGTGGGCCTATGCTCTTTGATCAAACTGTATACTAATGCCTCTTATGCACAGCATACAATGTATTACAAATTGGGCGGATATGCCACGTAATTATGCTGAGACAGTCATTATATCAAAAGCATAGTGTTGAGGATGTGCGATCCAGATTCACTCTCCAGTATATAAAATAGATGAGGAGTGGAAGTAATAATTAAAATGTAGCAAATGCTGAGTACATAATTCTACTATCATTAACGTATTGCGAGTGCTGAGTGCAGGAGGCAGCATTTCACTAACATGGTTGAACAGTATGTCTGCACACCCCTCCACGTACTGACGGACGGTTCGGCCCCATTCAACTTCTGGGTTTCAAAATTGTCCACGTGGCCAGAGTTAGCATGTTATGCCTTGGAGGTGCTTTCCTGCCCGGCCGAACCTCTCGAACCCGAACATCCAGGTGTTCGCTCATCTCTAATTATATTTTGTTAAAACGTATCCTTTACTCTTCTAAATTAAAATAGATGGCAACAGGTTTATAAACTCCTACTATCTCTCAGATGCATTTCCTGAGGGTCGTGACTGGGTGAGCTCTTTGCACTCGTTCACATGGTGCAGTACTGCGTGTCTGCCATTGCTGCCTCAGTGCTGTGCTGGTGGGGCGGTGGGTCCCAGAGCCAAGGAGGCTTTGCTGCACAGTGGGGTTGCTGTGCGGCTCCTGGGTCCCACTGTCTGCTGCTGCTGCTGCGGTGCTGGGGCGCCGGTGGTCGCTGCGCAGGGCTGCGCCATTTATAGGTTAGAGTAGTTTCCCACTTGTAGAGGCAACCTTGTCGCGGTTAGTGGGCCTATGCTCTTTGATCAAACTGTATACTAATGCCTCTTATGCACAGCATACAATGTATTACAAATTGGGCGGATATGCCACGTAATTATGCTGAGACAGTCATTATATCAAAAGCATAGTGTTGAGGATGTGCGATCCAGATTCACTCTCCAGTATATAAAATAGATGAGGAGTGGAAGTAATAATTAAAATGTAGCAAATGCTGAGTACATAATTCTACTATCATTAACGTATTGCGAGTGCTGAGTACACAAGTCAACTATCACCAATGTGGTGGCTCAAGGGGTGAACCTCAATAAAATAGAGACCCACACTGGTAATTACAGACCCCAACCAGGTGGCCAGACTTATAGCGCCACTATAAGGTGGGGCTTATCCCGTGTATTTTTTTTAATTACCTAGGGTTCACGGTAATAATTTATCTGAGGATAACTACACCCCTATACAGCTCTCAGTGTGACTAATAAATCCACACACAACCACTCATGGTGATATTGGTGAGATGGGTAAATAAATTGCAGGAACAGGTCTGTCTGGTTATATTGAACCCGGGCAAGTTACAACCTGTGCGCACTACCCACGCTCCTCAATAACTCAATCACTCATTCACACAGAGTCCTGTCAAGCCCTTCTTTTTTTCAGGCTTTTTTCCAGGCTGCGTATAAGAAGATTATGAAGTCATGTGATCCGTTACTGCCACACTCAGAAAACACAGTGTGCAGGACGGCACTGCGCCCTAAACTAGCTAATAAGTCTCCCCCACTTCATTACAAAAAGCCCTTAAAGCTCGACGCGTTTCCTGTTATTTAACATTCATGAGGAGCTGCAATGTAAATGCATGCGGACAAACAATCAAACAACCGCTGGCTGCCTTGTAATCTAGCAGTACCAGCGTCGGCGCTAGGGAGGCCGTGACACGGGCACCATACTCAGAGGTTTAAATGCACTAAGTCACTCCCCTAAGGTGGACCCAACAGCCCTAGCCGGCCAATGAAGATGCCGGGGGTGCGGACATCGCTATGTGCCTCCGCATCATGGTGCCGCCTACAAAAGGGGTGTGTGTCATTGTTGTGTCAAAACACAGAGAACAATTGCGAGAACCTATTGGCGGTATAACAAAGACAGTGGTCACAGTACAGGCAGTGTTGGGAGTATCTAATAAGTGTCTCATGTACAATGAATGCCTAATTTAAGTTGTATTAAAAATGGGCATACAGTGTTTGCATATGTGAGAGGGGAGCAATAAACACGATCTATATGGGGGTATTTATAAATCAAGGTTGAGGAATATGACAGGCATTGACTAAACATAATTGAGTGCACTTTCCTTAACTACCATGGGACAATATAAGCGCTCGTACAGATCCCAATCAAAGATGGAAATTATGTTGGTAGATTAGAGATGGCGAGCACCGTATTAGATGAGGCATACAAATGAAATATGGTCATTAAGGCCTTCAGGACGTACTGTTCTCAATCTAAATGTCCATTGTGCTTCCTTCTGCAATACTAGTTTATCAACATTGCCCCCTCTTGGGGACCTGCGCACTAGTTCTATGCCTTGAAAGCCAGACCAGTCCTTATCATCTTTGTGACAGGTCTCAACATG
Organism: Bufotes viridis; assembly: GCA_033119425.1. Taxonomy (NCBI): domain Eukaryota; kingdom Metazoa; phylum Chordata; class Amphibia; order Anura; family Bufonidae; genus Bufotes; species Bufotes viridis. The sequence continues at coordinate 347,648,954 of CM065591.1, forward strand.
ATGCGCGAGTGGGGTATCTGCCTCGTTTGTAATATCATTAAGGTGTTCGCCTATCCGCCTTCGAAATTCGCGGATAGTTTTCCCCACGTATTGTATTCCGCACTTGCAGGTTGCTAGGTAAATTACACCACTAGTTTTACAGTTGACAAAAGATCAAATTTTGTAACTGATACCTGTCACAGTGCTACAAAACTGTTTTGATTGCCCCGCAAGCCACACACCCACTACACCTAAAGGTTCCCACCGGTTTGGTACTTAACCATGTTGAAAGATGCGGGGATTCAAAAAGATCATGGACCAACCTGTCCCTGAGATTACGGCCTCTGCAAAATGTGATCTTGGTACATCACCCTCAAGGTGACCCACGTCCGGGTCAGACTGCAATATCCCCCAAAACTGTGTCAGTACTGCCCGAACCTCCTCTTGCGCATCATCATAGGTCACAATTATACGCATCTCATTGTCCTTCTTCTCTCTTATCCTTGGGGTAAGGAGAGAGTTCCTATCATCTGTATCAACTGTGAGCGAGTGTTGGTGTGCACTGGTCAAAACCTGTCTGGGATACCCTCGTCTCCGAAATCTTTGTTGGAGATCTTTTGCAGCCACTAGATAATCAGAGAGCTTGGAGCAGTTCCGTCAGAGCCGTAAATATTGCCCCTTCAGAATGCCTTTCTTAAGAGGCATTGGGTGGCAGCTATTCCACTCCAGCAGGCTGCTGGTGGCCGTTTTTTTGCAAAACAATCGGGTACCCAAGTATCCATTCTCGTCCTTGAAGATTGTTAAATCAAGGAAATCTATTCTATCCACATGGATTTCCGAGGTAAAAACTAACCCCAGGTCGTTAATGTTTAGTGCTCACACAAAGGTCTCAAAATCCACTCTCGTTCCTGTCCATAAAATGAGCACGTCATTGATAGAGTGTAGCCATAAAGAGATATGACGTGTCCATGAGCAGCATGTGACCCAGGCTCTATATAAGCTTGAGTCACATAGCACTGTACGTCACTCTGCTGTTACAAGTGTAGGGAGAGGATCCTGCTGGACTTGTGATTTCAGGGAGAGAATAGTAGAGAATCTAACTCAGCAATCTACCTAGAAATAGTTGTGTGGGTGCAGGGCACTATCCTTTTATCCTTCCATGAGCTCATTGACCCAAAAATACTAACTTTTAGAATTATGTTAGTTAGGTGGGTGGTGGCGGCCATTTTATGCATGCTCAGTGCACCAGCACTGCATCTGAGCCTTTGGGACATTGCAAATCACCATTTTTGGGGGGAAAACTACAACATCTGTATTAGTTAGTGTGCAATTTAAGCTAGAGATACACCCATCATTTTCTCGGATTTGAAAAACACACTTTTTTTCTTCAAAAAACAGTATTTTCCAGATTTGCAAGTGTTCATTTCAAGTTTAATATATGCAGCATTCATATTCTGTTAGCAAAAAAAATACTTTTTGGACAATCTACAACATCTGTATTAGTCAGTATGCAATTTGAGCTAGAAATACACCCATCATATTCTGGGGCTTGAAAAACACACTTTTTTGACAAAAAACACTATTTTCAGGCCTTGCAGCATCAGCACGTGTGAAATTACAGGCATATATACTGCTGTAAAATTCAGTTGTTAAACAAACAGTCGTTTGGGCACAAAAAATTTATTTGGCAGCCTTTGATGCAAATGTCATTGTGAGATACACCCTTAATACATTTGGGTTACATTCAGAGATTTTAAATACAGCCATTTGGTGCACCAGTATTGAATTCAGGCCTACAGAGGTTCAGGCCCTGTGAGATCCCTCTATACATACAGGGGTTTGAATTAGGAATTTAAAATACAGCCATTTGAAATACAGCCTTTTGTGCAAAGATATATTTACTTCAGGCCTACACTGATTCAGGGCGTGTGTGATCCTCCCTATACATACAGGGGTTTGATTCAGCCATTTGAAATACAGCCATTTAAAATATAGCCATTTGAAATGCAGCCATTTTGTGCAAAGAAATCTTTTATTGAGGCCTAGTCTGGTTCAGGCCGTGTGAGATACACCCTTTACATACTGTCGTTCTTTTCTACTATTAATTAAACACCCATTGAGGGCAAGATCCTGAATTCAAAAAATATGAAGATAGCGTCAAATATGGGACGTGGCGGTCGTGGTGCTGCTGGTGGAGCTCCTGTTGCAGGGAGAGGACGTGGTCAATCTGTGCCGGCTACATGCACAAAAGAAACCCCTTCCTCAGGTGCGAGTAGGCGACAAAACCTGCAGCGGTATTTGGTTGGGCTTAATGCTGCTCTACGAATGGTGAGGCCTGAACAAGTACAGGTGATAGTAGATTGGGTTGCTGACAGTGGATTGGACGCTGTGCAATCAGAGCCTGAAGCGAGGCATAAACGTTCTCAACCTGAGCACAACCTGCATGACCATGCATTTAAGTGCAAAGCACGAGCTGCAGTGGAGTAGACACCTCAAAAACCAAGAAAGGTTTCTGGCTCCTCCTGCTTCCTCTTCTGGTGCAGTCATGGCCTCTTCATCCACCTCTGGAGTGACAGCACCACCTGGCACTCCACAAACAGAGGATCTGCCAGAAACACCAACACCTGGGTCACCAAGCATCTCGACAATGTCCCACGAAAGCGTTCAGCTCTCCATATCCCAAACGCTGGAGAGGAAGAGGAAGTACCCCCACTACCTGCCCGCGATCCCTTGCCTTGAATGCCAGCATTTCTAAATTACTGGACTTTGAAATGCTGTCATTCCGCCTGGTGAAGACAGATAGTTTTAAAGGCCATATGGCGGTGGCTGTCCAACAGTACGTCATGCCCAGCCGCCACTACTTTTTAAGGCGAGTCATCCCTTCTCTTCACAACCAAGTAGGGGACAAAATCAGGTGTGCACTGCGCACCGCCATCTGTGGCAAGGTGCACCTGACTACAGATACGTGGACCAGTAAGCACGTTCAGGGCCATTATATAGGGTGGGTTCCTGCACACACAAACCCAAGGTACACAATTTTCCAGCCAAGGCACAGTTGTGGAGGATGAGGAGATGGAGGAGGAACCATGTTCACAGCAGGGTGGCACCCAGACCAGCTCATGGCCATCACTGGTGCGTGGATGGGGCGATACAGAGGACACAGATGATACACCTCCCATAGAGGACAGCTTTTCGTTTCCTCTGGGCAGCCTTGCACACATAAGCGAAGCGATTACATGCTGAAGTGTCTCCACAACAACCGCAGAGTTGCCCACATTTTGACTTGTGCTGATTACTAGGTGGCCACGCTGCTGGATCCCCATTACAAGGACAACGTACCGTCCTTAATTCTGTCACTGGAGCGTGATCGGAAGATGAGCGAGTAAAAGCACACGCTGGTAGACGCACTGCTGGTGGCATTCCCACCTGACATCGGGGGCAAAGTGGAAGCATAATGCGAAGTCAGAGGACGAGGAAGAGGTTGCCAGCACAGCTGGGGCACCGCCAGCACCTCAGAAGGCAGGGTTAGCATGGCTGACATGTGGAAAAGCTTTGTCAGCACGCCACAACAACCAGCACCACCAGCTGATATGGAACGTCTTAGCAGGAGGCAGCATTTCACCAACATGGTGGAGCAGTATGTGTGCACACGCTTACACGTACTGAATGACGGGTCTGCCGCCTTCAACTTCTGGGTCTCTAAATTGGGCACATGGCCTGAGCTTGCCCTTTACACCTTGGAGGTGCTGGCCTACCCTGTATCCAGGGTATTATCTGAACAGGTGTTTATCACAGCAGGGGGCGTCATCACAGACAAGCGCAGCCGCCTGTCCACAGCCAATGTGGACAAGCTCCCGTTCATTAAAATGAACCAGGCATGGATCCCTCAGGACTTGTCCATACCTTGTGCAGAATTGACATGTATACCAGCACTAACCAGCCATTGTTATACTGCAGCTCAATTGCTCATGTTTGAATTTTGGATATTTCATACTCTTTTGGAGTGTACCTTAATTTTACAAAAATAAATTAAAACCAAAAACCTGTGTTGGCTATCTCGTCCTCCTCCACCGCCGCTTCCACCTACTCCGCTGTGTTCACCGCCTCCTCAAACTCCTACTCCATATGGAACTCCAAACTTTTGGTGTGCATAGTACCACTGCCATACCTATTAGACCAGTAAAATAAATTTAAAAAAATATCTGTTACATTTTCTGGTGAAATTAAGCACTTTTTGGGTATATAGTACCACTGCTATACCTAGTAGGCCGTTTAAAAAATATATATATAAAATTGTCATTAACATTTTCCTGGTGAAATTCACTAATTTTTGGGTGTATAGTAACACTGCTGTACCTAGTAGGCCAGGTAAAAATAACATTTTGGAAATGCTTCTTTAATTGATGCGCGCCACCTCCTTTGATTCAATGCTTAAGCTTCAATACTTTGTCCCACATTTCCGCTATACTCTTTTGGCCAGCATTTCTGCCTCAATAGCTTTTCCCACAAATCCGTTTGACTCTTTTGGCCCACATTTGGGCTTCTGTAATTTGTCCCACATTTGCGCCTCAATAGCTTTTCACACATTTATGCTCGATCCCAATTTTTTTTTATACATTTATCTCCCTTAAATTTGGTCTCTTTTTCTCACGCTCCCTCTCTGGCCTGGAACCCTGATTCCCTGCCACCTGAGATCACCATGGTAGGCGCATAAAAGAACATCGAAAGTTGATACAGCAGATATCAAATTGGATTGTGAACATCACGGGGACGTGTGACATGGTGGGTCGGTAAATGTGCACACACCTACACAAATTGACTGACAGGGGGCAGCCCCTGCAACTTCTGGAAGAGGGATTAGGTGGTCATTTGGACCTAGCGTAACCTTTGCAACCTCTCTGACTAGTAATAGGTAAAATTTAATCTTCAATAATCACTGTATTCCAAAAATACATTAACTACTTGGGAACATGCAACTTCTCGGTCTCCAAATTGGGCACATGGTGTGAGCTTGCACTTTACCCCTTGGAGGTGCTGGCCTGCCCTGCAGCCAGTGTATTGTCTGAACGTGTGTTTAGCATGACTGGAGGTGGTTATCACAGGTTAAATTTCCGAATGTTTTTGGGTGTACCCTAATTTTTAAAATAAAATTTAAAACCAAAAAGCAGTGTAGGCTACCTTCTCTTCCACCACCGCTTCCACCTACACCGCCACATCCACCGCCTCCTCAACCTCCTACTCCATATGGACCTCGTCCTCCTAGATCAAGATTATTATTTTTTATTTTTGCCAATTTCATGTTATTTAAAGCCATTTCCTTATCCACATTTGTTTGCAGAGCACTTGCCATGCTCTTAACAACATTTTGCTGGCATTTCCATGACATTTTTACAGCCATTTTAGTGCTCAAAAGTTTGGGTCCCCATTGACTTCAATGGGGTTCGGGTTCGTGGTCAAGTTCAGGTCAAGTTCGGGTCCCTAACTCGAACTTTTCTCAGAAGTTCGGCCGTACCCGTCTAACCCGAACATCCAGGTGTCCGCTCAACTCTAGCCATGACAGCCACATAAAATCCAGGGAGTGTGGGCCCAGCATGCATGCTAGGATCCACCGTGCTTATTAACCCTTTTTGGTGCTAAAACATACCATAACAGGTAGGACTTAGTGTTAGGACCACTCATAGAGGCGGCCTTGGCGCGGTGAGTGGCTAATTATTTTTTTATCAAAATGTACACTAACGCCTCTGACAAGTTTTAGTATAGAGGCAGGACAGAGTGCTGGTTGCAGAGTGCTGTTGCATTTCTGTGTTTGTATGCATATTTTGTCATAGCTGCGTTCACCTGCATACAGCGATGTGCTGACTGAGCCCCCCCCCCTTGTGTTTCTGTGTAGTATATGCTCGAGGTGTGGCAGCTTCCTTTCAGTCATGCACACCTGACTAGTTTGTCTGCCCTAAAGGCTGGTTTTAATCAGAGTAAGTATAAAACTGAACTTGCATTCATAGTACCTACTAATAGCAATCTGCCTCCAGGAAGAGTACACAGTGGGCTAAGCATGCATGTTGGTACCTGCGTCCCTGGATCTAATGGAGGCTGTTATGGCACCAAAAAGAGTTAATAAGCATGGTGGATCCTAGCATGCATGCTGGGCCCGCACTCCCTGGATTTTATGTGGCTGTTATGGCCCATAACAGGTAGTATTTAGCGTTAGGACCACTCAATAATATAGGTTGACTACTTATATTAGTCAAGCCGCATATGGAGTATTGTGTACAATTTTGGGCACCTGTGCACAAGAAAGACATAGCAGAGCTAGAAACAATTCAGAGAAAGGCAACTAAAGTAATAACTGGATTGGGTGGACTAGAGAACCCAAAAAGATTATCAAAATTAGGGTTATTTGGTTTAGAAAAAAAGATGACAAATGGGTGATCTAATAACCGTTTATAAATATATCAGGGGTTATAAGTACACAGATTACCATTATCTCTTTATACCCAGGACTGTGACCATGACAAAGGGACATCTTTTTCGTCTAGAGGAAAGAAGGTGTATATACAAACATAGAAGAGGATTCTTTACGGTAAGAGCAGTGCGACTATGGAACTCTGGCAGAAGAGGTTATGATGGTGAATTAACTAAAAGTGGGGCCTGGATGTATTTCTGGGTGTAATAACATTACAGGCTATAGTTACTAGATTTCTGGAGAAGGATCGTTGATCCAGGGAGTAATTTTGGCTGACAGATCTGTAGTTGGAATTCTGCCTCATTTTTTGCTTTCCTCTGGATAAACTTGGCAGAAAAACAGACTGAACTGGGTGGGTGTATGTATTTTTCCGGCTAACAAACAAATTTGTTATGTTTTAAACTTCTTTCCATTGTTTCTCGTTCAGGGATCAATTTTAATTTTCTTTCTTTATCAATACTGAGAACAGAGGAGAATTGATCTCCTAATGCTTGGTTTCATTGAGTCTGAATGGGATACGTTTAAGGATAAACATTTTGCAAAGACAACCCCTTAATAATAAAATAGCAATTTTTTGTATAGCTGTAAATATTAGTTTTAAATAAAAAAAAAATGTTTTCTTTTTTATAATCTTTTTTCTTTGTATTTGAACTTTGATATTACTCATTTACTATTACTATCATGGAATAGATGTAATTAAGGTAGAACATTTACAAAAGTAAAAAAAGATTTTTATTGTCACAAAGCAAATAAAGATTTTCTGAGGTTGCTTCAACAGATTTTTTTGGAACAGAACAATAAAAAGAGAAAGATTGATAATATACAAATTCATCTATACAACACAACTAAAATTGATCTGAAAAATAATAGTGAAATTCATATGACAAATACATTTGAAAAAGAAAGCCAACAAGCAAATATTTAGATTTTGATTACAATAAAGATTTGTTGTAAATAAAGAATTGAGCATTTCAAAGATATTGAGATAAGTGAAATATAATTTTAAATGTTATACATTTAAATAAATGCAGGAAATGTCCCAATTTCAGACATACTGTCATGCCTCAAGGTCCGCGAGATGGACATCCGAGGCGCCCAGACTTAAAACTGAGAACACATATGAGAAAACCGGTAGTTTATTACAACAAAGGCAAGAACAGAACATGACATGAGCCCTATGTACTGGCAGCTCAGTGGGTGTAAATCCACTTCGCCACTGACTAGCAATACTCTGGAGGGGCATATCTAAGCAACACCCGGATTTCACTAGGGCCCCAGATGGTAGGGATAGGCATTGACAGATGGTGGTTGCCAGGAGCGACTCCAGAGCGTAAACTAGTCAGTGACCACAGGAACCGATGGACGACAGGTACCTAGAAGGTACGGCCAGTACATTGTGCGAGGAATACAAACAAGGAATCTAAACATAAACCAGACAGTAAACAAAGCATAAAAGGAGAGGCAACGCATAAAAAAATACTATATACATAGCTCATGGCAACCAGCAACATGAAAGCTGCTGCATGGACGATGCCTGCTGCACCAGTAGCACGGGGCAGCTACGAGGGCATAGCCATGAGTTGAGAACATCAGAAACACATACGTTGCTCATGGTATCCAGCAATAAGACTGCTGCTGCACAGGCTATGCACATTGCACCAGAAGCACAAGAGCTGCTCCGAGGGCATTCCCATGAGTGGAGAACATTCCCCCTCCGAGGAAAGACAGACCCCCTTCCGGGGGAAGACAGGAAATCCAAGGCAAAGCAAAGACATGATAAAGAGAGCAAAGCTACACAAGATCAAGACATACCGAGCATAGCGAGACACAAGGGAAGCCGGGAGAACAAATGAACAAGTAGGGAGAACCACATGGAGAAAGACAGAGAAAGACCCCAAGGGTCAGCAGCATTCGGTAGAGCAACATACACACAGCAGAAGGACTAACTGGACAAACCACACACCAGGAAAGCTGACCCTGGAATGAGGGAAACAGAGCCATATAAAGCAGACCCATGAGTGCAGCAGAGAGACCACACCCAAGGAGCAGACAGGGAGGATTAACCCCAAATGCACAAGACAGGAAAGCTAAACCTAACACCAGGAAGCTAATGCAGCAAGGGGGCTGCAGTATCATCGTCAGCCCATGGCAACCAAACACATAAACACAAGCACGAGATATGAATTGTCAGGTACAGAGGTACACAGGCAGGAACACACCCAAAGGCGTAACCTGTTCTATTAAATGCTTAAATAAGTAGAGCTACCCTCCCCCCGACAGAATGGAGAGGGTGTCAGCAGTAAGTTTGTGTTGACGTCACTGATTATTTTGCCCTTCCTTTGATCTGTCAGAACAATAACCCTCAAAAAGGAACCTGTCTATGTAGAAACCACCTTCACTCGGTCAGCATTTGGTCAGTAATCCATCAGTATTGCTAATGCCAAAAAAAAAAAAAAAACAGGTCTAGATCCAAAACAGAGATGACACGTGAATGTAATTGCATGTCTTCTGTGTTTTGTACCCACTCCTGCTTTTGGCTACCAAATCAGAAGCCAATTGTTTTTTGTTTTTTTTGAACGAGGGAGAAAATAAAATAAAACTTTATTTAACAAAAGGGACATTAACACACATAAAATACAACACCCATATAGACGTTAGCTCACTGCCCACCAAAAATGAATGTCTGGGATCATGCAAAAAATAAAATAATAAAAATGGAGACCTATACCTTTGCAACAACAAATACAGAAGACAATGAACTAGATATGACAGATCTCTTTAAAAAAACAGAAATCCTATTCATTCGACAGCTAAAGCAGAGATGGGAAATTAAATCACTAAATCAATACATTGAACACAATAAAGTTCCCAAGGGCCTACAATTAATAAAGACACCTGCCCAAGACCTGTGGGATACTGAATTTAACAATGAGTGGGACACACTTTTACATGAACAATCACTTGCATTAATGCGCCTAATCGTAAAAAGAAGATCCATACTATTAGAAGACATTACAGGCCAGTTAGAAAAAATAAAAAACAAAATCGAAAGTCTCCCAAAAAAACGAGGACTTCAATACTTGGCAACAGAAACTCTGCAAAATCCTAGACAAAGCAGAACAAGAAATTATGGATAAAAAATCAAAAAATTAAGAAATAATATCCATTACCACCAAAAAAAGAACAAAGAGAAACACAAAACAAAAACAAAGATAAAGAAGAAGATAATTTTAGAGAGAGAGACGACAGATCACATAAAACGCCCCACAACGACAGAATAAATACCCAATACCCACCACTAACCGATTTGAAATACTAGAAGAACACCATCATTTTTTAGACTCCCCCACACCACAAATCTCACACTCGACAGAAACCGTTACTTTCCCCCATACAAACTCCTCAGAATCACAAATACAATCTGAGACACAGACAACAATCACAAGATCACAAACACAGACCATATTACCCATACAACGCACAACAACAATGGAAGAGAACACAATACCAACCGAGAACAATCAATCATCAGACATACCAAACAAGACAACATGAAACAAGGGAAAGAGAAAGAAAAAGATATGTAGAGGAAGGGGAAACAAGAACCAAACACAACAGATAAACCACACCAACGACACAATCATAAATCTAAGCAAAGCCACTCTGAACCCAGAACAAAAAAATCTATTAAATAAAGGATTAAAATTTGCACCAACAAATAGATTAAATAAATTTGATACATTCATAGGCATAGAAAAAAATTCAACCGCCAACTTTGTCTTAAAAAGTATTTAATCAAAACTACGATTACAAATGAAAACCCAAACACCACTATCTATGAACACACATCCCTTAAAAATAAATCCAAAAAATATCCCAGACAAGAAATAGGACAGGAATTAGCAACCTTTAGACAATGTGTAGAGAAAGACATAGGGAAACTAAAAGAAACACCAAAAATAAAACAGAACCTGTCCAGAAAAGAATTTGAGGCTATTAAACAGTTACAAAAAGAAAAAGAAATAATCATACACCCGGCGGATAAAGGAGGGGCAATTGTAATTCAAAATATCACTGATTACAATACAGAATGCATGAAACAACTATCTGACACAAACACCAATATAAAATTGAAAAATGATCCAACTGAACAATACTACTCTGAACTCATTAATTATTGTGATAAAGGTAAAGAGAGAAAAATACTATCCGAAGCCGAGTACAACTATATAATAAATACACCAAAAAGACTACCGGCATTGTACTGTCTTCCAAAAATACATAAAAATAAAGAACATCCACCCGGCCGTCCCATCATTTCAGGTATAGGATCCTTGACCAGCAACCTATCACAATATATAGACACCCTTCTTCAACCAAGAGTCAAAAATATAAAATCCTACATCAAAGACACCACTCAAATAATTAAAATAGTCGAAAATTCTAACTTTGAACCCCATTTGCACATAGGCACTCTAGACGTGCAATCACTATATACAAGCATCAATCATCAACAAGGCATACAAGCAATTTATAAACAATTAACTACAGAAGCCAAACTTCCATCAGATCAAATTAAATTCATAACTGAAGGAATCGATTTTATACTCAACCACAACTACTTCTATTGAAATTCTGAGTTTTACCTACAGACCCAAGGCACTGCCATGGGCACCAGATTCGACCCCAGCTATGCCAATCTATTTATGGCACAGTGGGAGGAAGAATTTATTACACCCAGGCTGGGGACGGATCTGGTGCTCTGGAAAAGGTATATAGATGACATGATGTTCATATGGCAAAATAACAAGGAAAATCTTCAAACCTTTTTGAAAGAAATCAATGAAAACCCCTAGAATCTAATATTCACACCAACCATCAGCACATCAAAAATAGAATTCTTAGATCTCCAAATACTAGTAAACGAAAATAAACTACTATGTACCACATATCAAAAACCCACAACAAAAAACAGCTTTATCCAATTTGACAGTTGCCACCAACCTGGCTAACAAATATACCACAAGGTCAATTCCGTAGAATAAAGTGAAACTGTACATTGGAATCCCACTTTGAAGTGGAATCTGAAAAGATGAAAAGACAATTTATTGATAAAAAATATCCAGCTTCCCTTATAGAAACATCACTTAACCAAGTCAAAGAGATGGAGAGGAAAGATTTTTTCAAAAAAACTAATACCAGACAACCACAAGAAGACATACCAATTAGACTTATATTACCATACAATCCCCAATACAAAAAAAAAATCAAGAATATTATAAAAAACCACTGGTACCATATAAAGCAAAACAAAACAATATGATCCATTATCCCGGACATTCCTCAGATCACTTTCACCAAAGCCCCAAATGTAGGCCTTAAAATTGCCCCCACAGTCAAACAAAAAATTGAAAGTACACCAAACATTTAAGAATGGGCAGACATCATAGGTTTTTACAGATGTGGCAAATGTAATAGCTGCCAAACAACATCATTTCCGGAAAAAAAACCTCTGTGTCACATCTAAAACAAACACACACAAACAAGAAATAAAAGAATTTTTAACATGCAGATCCACAGGAGTCATATACGGCCTTGAATGTCCATGTCAAAAGCTCTATATTAGACGCACCAAAAGAACACTTAAAAAACAAGAGTCAGAACACATCACTAACATAAAAAAAGGATACGGAAAACACACAGTATAGAACCATTTCAAACTAGTCCACAACAAAGATCCATCTGGTCCAAAATACATAGCCCTTGAAAAAGTAAAAAAAGATTGGCGGGGTGGCAATGACATACAAAAAATGTTAAGAATAGAATCCAGAAGAATCTTCGAGTTCAACTCAATTTTACCCAATGGATTGAACGCAGAAATGGAAATCTTCAGCTTTTTATAACATTGGGGAGTCGCCGCTCCCCGACAGGCTACCAGCGTGTATGTTTCAGTCCCCCTGGTTCCCCCTTGGTGTGCGGCCGCTCCCTAATACCGTCAAACCAACTTACTAACCCATCCATAGAATAATATGCACAAGTAAAAACATGTTGCCATATGGACATGATGGAATTAAAACACATGCTGTACTGTCTGGGAATATTACATCCGCTGGGTCTTTTCAGTATTACGGACCAGTGAATTGATGTATAGTCCCTGACATATGCAATATGTATATAACACACATCACTACAAAAATTCACGCTATAAAAATGTATATTGAATTATCAAACAAAAATGGGAAAAATTGACATCCTCTGGGTCTTTTGTTCTACGGACCAGAGAGATAGATTCAATTTATCCCAGTTGGTATTATATACATTAGGTTACACTGTACACAATCACAAACACATACTCCACATAAGTCAAAATCAAAACTTTGTGGCACATAACCTTATTCTCCTTCAATTACTGGTAGTTGTTGTACCCCCTGGGTCTTTCACCCTACGGACCAGAGGGATATATTAAATAACCAGAGGGATATATTAAATAACAAACCAGTCTATTGAACCCATAATTGTGATTATATTTATCACAACCCAAAAAAAAATTGTATTAGACATCAATACCATCAATATCACAACATCAATAACGTCAATACCAAAACTAATCACATCATCAATACCATAACTAATTTAAACTTTCCCTCTACCAAAAAATACTCTATTCTCACGAATATAAAAAGGTCTCTATTACTATTCTCAACCAAATCATCCCTGAATGTCACGACCGCTATCCCAGCAGCAGTCGTGTCGCACCAGACGGAGGGGAAGGGGGACCCTTATCTACGGATGGGAAATAGAACGGCCACCCCTGACTAACCCTAAGCTGGCAACTGTCTGCCCTGATACCCTAGACGGGGTGTGAACTTGTACGGCGAGCAGGATGCCTAAACCCTGTACGAGAATAGGGGCCGAGGTGAATCTCTCCTTCAGAGATGTAAAGGCAGTATTGGCTGCATGTGACCATTTGGAAAAATCGGATCCCTTTCGGGTCATGTCCGTCAGTGGTTTGACCACCAAGGAATAGTTCTTTATAAACTTCCTATAAAAATTGGCAAACCCCAGGAAGCGTTGCAATGCCTTCAGGTTCTCAGGCAGATCCCAGTCCATAATTGCCCGGACTTTCTCTGGATCCATGCGGAAACCTGAATCTGACAACACATACCCCAGAAATGGCAGTTCTTAGACTCCCAGTCCCTGCTGAACCAGAACGAGAACACTCCGATCACTTGACCTAGTGACGTCTATAGCAGAGCGCGCCAACCGCGCGAAATCTCCACCACGAGGGACGCCATCCTCCTCTCACCCGGACCGCAACCTCTGCCGACCAAGAAGTGGACCCACAGGACGTCAGAAGAGAGGGTAAGTGAACTCTAGGCCTGAGACAGTGCGGGACGCAGCACTTAGGCTAAAGAGCTCCGCTTATTCTCCTGCACAGGACAAAGAACAGAGCTAATTTTAACTATAGTTAAATAGCTCTATATTACCAAACCAAACATTGGCAATCACTCTGAGGCAACCAACAGATGAGGAACTTTTAAAGAACTCTAAAGAACCTTATACTGCAAGGACATCTTTATTTATATACCTTTTAACCCCCTTGATCACAAACTATTCACCTATTTTTCCCTGTCCCATTCATCACCTCAAAAGGACTACTTTCATACAAGACTTTTCTTAAACATCATGATATGTTTTTGTTTTTTCTGAACTTCATAAACAATTTTTAACCCTTACTATCCCATACACAATCCCTCCTTCATCCCTACACTTACTCACCCACCTATACCAAAGTCCCTAAACACCCATCATTATCACCCTGTCCCAAAATTTTTTATATATTTTTTCATATTTATTTTAAACAAACTAATAAACTAAAGACTGTTCCCAGATAAGAGTGTAAGAGTGTGCCTGCTATCTTTCTTTACTACATGTTACCATATGAAATCAGCCTTATAGGTCAATGTTAGTGTCAAGAAGAAGCGCACTCCTTTTACACCGTCGTCAACTGATTCCACATAGTTGTAAACAGAACCTGTTCTATTAAATGCTTAAATAAGTAGAGCTAACCCCCCCCTCCCCTGACAGAATGGAGAGGGTGTCAGCAGTAAGTTTGTGTTGACGTCACTGATTATTTTGCCCTTCCTTTGATCTGTCAGAACAATAACCCCCAAAAAGGAACCTGTCTATGGAGAAACCTCCTTCACTCGGTCAGCATTTGGTCAGTAATCCATCAGTATTGCTAATGCCAAAAAAAAAACAGGTCTAGATCCAAAACAGAGATGACACGTGAATGTAATATTTGCATGTCTTCTGTGTTTTGTACCCACTCCTGCTTTTGGCTAACAAATCACAAGCCAATTGTTTTTTTTTTTTTTTTTTTTTTTTTAACGGTGGGGAAAAAAATATAAAACCTTTATTTAACAAAAGGGACATTAACACACATAAAATACAACACAGAAGGGGCAAAACCACAAAATTTAAAAGACAAACTGAAAAAAAAGGGCTTCATCAACAAAAATGGATTTGACAACCAGTGTCGAAGTGACCATGGTGGTAATGCATATTGATCATGAATTGTATGGGGTTATGGCTGATAACTGGACTGTCAAGCAAACAAGCCGACTCCAGCTCATTCCTACAGTGCAGGCTACACAATCACAGCTGGAAGGTAACTGGTCGGTACAGACAACACCCGAAAATCTTCATAAATATGCCTTAGTATGTGCTGGTCTCACTGCCTCTGTAACAGAACGGTAAGAAGAGGTATAACATGTAGAAAGCACTAGTGACTGATGAACATTGGGCGGGACGGTTCGCAAACACGACCGCGCGTTCACGATCAAATGTTCGCGAACCTCGCGTTTGTGGCGGGCCCAATTGACTTACTAGAAGAGCACAAATAGTTCCACAACATGGACAGTGACATACCAGAGGGGGATCATTGGCATAAATTCCCACAAAAAAAATGTATTTTAATCAGGGGCCATTTATATGCATCTTAAAGGGAAACTCTCACAAATGTGCTCTGCTGAAGTCTAGAAAAAATTGTGAGCTTGTGATTATGTGGCTGGAGGCAAGGCCGGCTCCAGGTTCATGTGGGCCCTTGGGCGATAAATCCCAGTGGGCCCCCTTGAGGCATTTTTGTACACTTACCGTATTTTTCGCCCCATAAGACGCACCTAGGTTTTTGAGGAGGATGATAAGAAAAAAAATATTTTTATCCAAAAGGTGTGCTTTTGGTGGATTTTGAACTTATGCTGGTCTGTGGATGACACTATTATGGGGTATCTGTGGGTGACACTGTTATGGGGGTCTGTGGCTGACACTGTTATGGGGGTCTGTGGCTGACACTGTTATTGGGGTCTGTGGTTGACACTGTTTTTGGGGTCTGTGGCTGACACTGTTTTTGGGGTCTGTGGCTGACACTGTTATTGGGGTCTGTGGCTGACACTGTTATTGGGGTCTGTGGCTGACACTGTTATTGGGGTCTGTGGCTGACACTGTTATTGGGGTCTGTGGTTGACACTGTTTTTGGGGTCTGTGGCTGACACTGTTATTGGGGTCTGTGGCTGACACTGTTATTGGGGTCTGTGGCTGACACTGTTATTGGGGTTTGTGGCTGACACTGTTATTGGGGTCTGTGGCTGACACTGTTATTGGGGCGAACTGTGGTTGACACATAAAAAGCACTTTATGCTACATATGTGTCATCCACAGATCCCCCCCCCATAACAGTTAGCTACAGACCCCAATAACAGTGTCAGCCACAGACCCCAATAACAGTGTCAGCCATTGATAAATGTGGGGGCCGGCCTCTATCATAGCTTTGTAATGGCAGCGGGGCCCGGTGCAGTCACTGCATTCTATTACATCGGGCCCCGCTCACTGTACTAATCCTATAACTGTCAGCATTGTTAAACTATGGTATAATAAAGTACAATGGGTCCATTAATCTGCACTTACAAATCTTCTATCAAGCAGGAGGAGGAGGCGGCAGGAGGAGGCAAGAGGCCAGGCGGGCACTGGCAGCATAACTCAGTACGTCACGTGCCCGCGCCGCCTGCTTCATTCATAAAGTGGGTGGAGCAGACGCATGACATACTGAGTTACGCTGCCAGTGCCCGCCCGCCTGGCCACTTGCCTCCTCCTGCTGCCTCCTCCTCCTGCTTGATAGGAGATTTGTAAGTGCAGATTAATGGATCCATTGTACTTTATTATACCAAAGGTTAACAATGCTGACAGTTATAGGATTAGTACAGTGAGTGGGGCCCGGTGCAATAGAATGCATTTATTGCACCCTGGCTGAAACTGACTGACCAGTTTGGTGATCTCATCAAATAGCCGCCGAAGTCTGTAAGCGTAGCGCATGAGCAGCCACTGGCACTGTGAAAAGAAACCAAGCTCCCCAGAATCTGTCCTGCTGCAGAGTTCATACAGGTAGTCGTTAACAGCATGTTGCTGCTGGAGCAGCCTATCATCCAGTTCCAGCAAGTCGGGCTGTCACAAATCAGATGTCTGACGGGCAGGTGGTGTCGCCACTGAACATCAGCAAGGCGAGCCAGGACCATGTAAAATCTTCTAAAATGGCCAGAGATTTTCCTGGCTTGCCACAAGATGTCTGGACCCTAGGGTATTTGGCAACAAATCGCTGCACGACTGAGTTCAGGACGTGTGCCATGCATGTCATTTTGCCCTGTTTCAGCACGCTCAGCAGATTGGCACAGTTGTTGCACACCACTTTACCAACTGTCAAATTGAGCCTGTGACCGCAGAGCTGAAAGCAGTGCAGGACCGGTGTGGCTCTCGGCTTCCAGGCAAAACTGCCACAGCACAGTATGGCAACGTCTCACTTGGAAAGTCAAATAGGTTCTGGGGAGCTTGGGTGGCACAGCGGAAGAGGCGGTAGCAGTGTAAAAGGAGGAGTCAGCCAAGGAGGAGACCAAGGATGGAGTAGGAGGAGGAGAAGAAGAGGCAGGCCTGCATGCAATCCTTGGCGGTAACACCAAATCCACACGGGAGCCAAGGGTTACATGCTTGACGGCCGTCAGAGGGTTCACCCAGTGGGCAGTAAAAGTTATTTACCTTCCCTGCCCGTGTTTGCTAGACCATGTGTCTGTAGTCAAATGTATCTTGGCACCGACACTGTGCCAGAGATAAATTCGCTTGCCGCTGAAAGTGGCTATATAACTCTGGGATGCCCTTCTGGGAGAAATATTTCCTCCCAGGGACCTTTCATTGCGGAGTGCCAATGGCCACAAATTTTCTAAAGGCCTCTGAGTCCACCAGTTTATATGGCAGTAGTTGGCGGGCTATCAGTTCCGACAAGCCAGCAGTCAACCATGGGGCAACAGGCGTCATCAATTTTTTACGCTCGAACATTTGGGCCATAGAAGACTGCCTTCTGCCAGATAAGCTTGACGACGGCATGGTGGAAGGTAGAGTGTAGGACAAATGGGAGGAGAGAGAAGGAGAAGAGGCAGGACATGGCCAGGTGCCTTCTTAAGGCAGTCATCCCTATGTGATAGTTGGGCTTACTGCGACTTATGCGTTGACAGCACAGGCTGCAGGTGGCAACACTATTATCAGCAGCTGACACGTTTGAAAAAAAGTCCACACTGCGGAGCCATATGCTGGCGTCCTGGGAGCGCAAGAAGTAACGGTGCGTGGTGGATGGCTCGCTCCAGATACATTTGCAGTCTGCTTTTTGCCTCCTGTGCCCTGTGAACTTTGCCTGCTTCTCTTCCATCTCCTCCCTCTGCTGCTCCGTCTCTCCCTCTGAACTCCTCTCCTCTTCCTCTCTTGTGGGCACCCACGTGATGTCCATCGACACGTCATCATCGTCACGTTCACCACCACTGATATTTGAAATCTCAGAGTAGGCAGCAACAGTGGGGACCTCTCTCCTTGGGCTGATCTGGGTACTGTCGTCAGACCGCTGGGTGGCACCCGTTGCTACCTCCTCTTCCTCATCTGGTGTCAAGAATGGCTGCGCATTGGTAAGGTCTGGGAATGGATGGGAAAATAATTCCTCTGACTCGAGTGGAGGAGCTATGGTGGTGGTGGTGGTGTATTTGGGGGTGCACCATTGGCGGATCCAGGGGGGGGGGGCAACGGGGCAATTGCCCCCCCGAGAATAAAAGCTGACAGACTGCAGTGTAGGGTGGCCATCCGTCCGGTTTTAGGCCACGCAAGGCCAGGACGGACGGCCAGAAGTCCTCCTTTTGGAAGTCGGCATGATGTTTTGTGCACTAAGTATCCCTAACCAATCAACAGGCTTGTCAGAGACAGTGAGACTGATACAGGCCTGCTGATTGGTTAGGGATAACATCACATGATGTACCAGCCCTCCGCCCCTCCCAGACCTCTGAGGAGCTCGTACTGTTTGTTGTTCGTGCAGGAGCAGGCAAGGCAGCCTCTCCTCTCTCCTCCTCCAGCCAGTGAGCCCGTCTGTGACTCCACCAGCCAGCCTTTCTAGGTAGGGGACCTCCTCCTCCTCCTCCTCAGCACCTCATGCATAGGCTAGTTGTGTGTATTAGTCTCTGGCTCTAGTGAGTGTAGGCAGCACAGCACTCCCCATCATCAGCTTTCATGGCAGATCAGAACCTGAACAGGAAATTCTACAGCTATTCATTTGGATAAAATAATATTTCTGTGGAAATCTGGCAACTGTGAACAGAAGGTTTATTACAACTTGCAGTTTGGGAGCTATTTAGCAAAAATAGGGTTAAAGAAACTGACTGACCAGGACATGTGGATGGTCAGATAACATATACAGTAACATAATTTTTGCTTTAGATTTTATAGCAAATCTGCAATGAATCTGTGTTTAAATCCACACAACATACAGATTTTGACACAGATTCATTGCAGATTTGTTATAAAACCTACAGCAAAAAATTATTTTACTATATATGACCATCCACATGTCCTGGTCAGTCAGTTTTTTTAACCCTATTTTTGCTAAATAGCTGCCAAACCGCAAGTTGTAATAAACCTTCTGTTCACAGTTGCCAGATTTCCACAGAAATATTATTTTATCCAAATGAACAGCTGTAGAATTTCCTGCAAGTTCAACTGATCTGCCAGGTGTGAATACGTGCTGAACAGGCTGGTGTGAATGAGGCCTAACATAAAATCAAACTGAAATGACCAGGACATGTGGATGGTCATATATAGCAAAATAATTTCTAGCTGCATATTTTATAGAAAACTCCAATGAATCTGTGTGAAAATCCGCATGCAGAAAGCATACAGCATATCTATGGGAGAATAGCTGCGGGTGTCCTATGTGTATATAGAGGGGAGAAGGCTGCGGGTGTCCTATGTGTTTATAGAGTCCCATGATAACCCTCCTCAGTTATATTACCCCCTGGCCCGCCACAAAACTATCTGGAATTGCCCCTCCCGAGATCAGGCTCTGGATCCGCCACTGGGGTGCACACAGCAGAGAGTGAGGATGGTGCAGATACAGAGGATGAGGAGGGTGCAGAAGCGGAAGGCTGAGTGAGCCATTCAACCAACTCTGGTGCGCCCTTTGATTTAATCGCACACGCCTTCTTCAACTTCCCACTTAGGCTCCGGCCTGGTGCACCTACGACCCCTACCACCCCTGGAATGGCCTGCCTCTTCCGCTACCTGTCATTTTTAAAATGACCCTGTGCCTAAGTCCCTAGAGAAGAGCACTATTTGTGGAAGCAGGTATATCGCAGCCCTCAATCAGTATTTTGTGGAAGCAGGTATATCAAACCCCTTAATCAGTATTTTATGGAAGCAGATATATCGCAGCCCTCAATCAATATTTTGTGAAAGCAGGTATATCGAACCTCTTAATCAGTATTTGTGGAAGCAGGTATATCGCAGCCCTCAATCAGTATTTTGTGGAAGCAAGTATATCAAACCCCTTAATCAGTATGTTGTGGAAGCAGGTATATTGCAGGCCTAAATCAATATTTGGTGGAAGCAGGTATATCGAACCCCTTAATCAGTATTTTGTGGAAGCAGATATATCACACCCCTCAGTTACTTTTTTTGCCACAACAGTTATATCACATCACCCCGTTTATTTGGGGCAACAGGTATATCACAGCCCTCAATCAGTTTTTTGGGGGGCAACAGGCATATCCCACCCATTGCAAATAGTTGTTCTAATAGTGCTTGTCCCTCTATATAGGTGCGGTATCGCAGCAGAACCGCGCACAACTGCTGCACAATAAAAATGCACTATAATATACTTTCTATGTTAGAAAGTGCTCATAACTTACATGGAACAAGTTGTAATAAGGGAGAACGGGGTTTTGGTCATATTCTATCTACCGAAAATGCACACAGGTTTGCAGTGTAATTATATCTCATACAAAACAGTGTACCTATGTGTACATTGGTTCAGTCCTGCAGTCTGCCGTAGTCAAGTTTTTTCGGAGATGGTAGATATCACAAGTCCCAAAGTCCAAATGGTATCTGAAAGCTGAATTCGCTTGGATGGCGTGCTGCTTGGTGCCCCGGCCGGTGGCGCAATTCTGCACGTCATCCAAGCAAATTCAGCTTTCAGATACCATTTGGACTTTGGAACTTGCGATATCTACCATCTCCGAAAAAACGTGACTACGGTGGACTGCAGGACTGAGCCAATGTACAAACAGGTACACTGTTTTGTATGAGATATAATTACACTGCAAACCTGTGTGCATTTTCGGTAGATAGAATATCGCCAAAACCCCGTTCTCCCTTATTACAACTTGTTCCATGTAACTTATGAGCGCAGTACCACTTGATTATACATTCAGTTTGCTTTTCCATTGCAGCAGGCTTTGCGGTCCTGCTGCGGTACAGCTGCCAAATAGGAGTGGAGCACACTGAGCGCCACAGAAGCATTTTCCATACACTATGTTAGAAAGTATATTATAAGTATATCACACCCCTCAGTATATCACATCTATCGATAGCACATGTTAAAAGGACTTTTGTGGCCCTATTAGCTAGCGTTTGGTGTCCCTAACAGCCTGTCCCTGCTTCATAAAGCAACATCTCCCTAAATTGGCAAAACACAGAATGCAAAATGGCTGCCAGATCGGGTTCTGTGCTGAAACCGCTTAGTTGGCTGTCCTGTCCCACCAGATGGATGTGTCATGGGTAAAAGTTCATCGCAATGCCAAAGAATATGGCTCCGGCAGACATCGCCATATGTTCGGCGAATCGCGAACACGTAAAATTCGCTGCAAATTGATCGTCGAGCGAACTGCAAGGCCATCTCTAGTAAGCATTGCAGGGATCATGTATAAGATATGTAAGATGTCTGTGGGCTACCAAAAATTGTGTGCAAGGTCCTAGATGAGAGTCGTCAATGTGTTCATTACTGGATGATATTGATCGCCAGCTCTGTGATGAATCCCAGCACTCTGATTAGGTAGTCCTTACTGAGGAACTTCACTTTTCCTTTACAATGTGCTAATGCCACAGATGCCGTCACCTTGACAAGCTGGGTTGCTGATAAGTGTATTCTAAAGTCTCTGAAGAAATGCGAGTAAAGATATTGGAATAAATTGTCCACTTCCCCCAACGTGACCTCGTCCTTTGATTTATGAATATCATTCCATAAAGTCTTAAAGTCCTCTGCATAAATGGCATAAGAAATGTCCATGCCAGGTTCGACAGGCACAGATAAAACAAGCTCAGTGGCCGACACTGATCCAGACACGTCATACCCCTAAGGTCCTGAAAACTGAGCACCAGCTTACCAAAACATTCAAATTTTCTTTGGAACCACGTCCCTACGATAGCCGTGAGCGCCTTGGAGCCATTATTTAGGAAGAGCGGGAGGCAAGTAAATGTCTTTGGTAACACCTCTAATAGATCGTCCTCTGTGTATGTCCCGCAGAATCAACCTGTCGACACAATCCGGTCCTCTGTGCTTGCCTTGGTGAGTGGAGGCTGGGATGAAATCTGTATGAGCACAGCCAGTGGATCTCTGTCCTTTCCTTTGAGTCCAGTTAAACAGGAAATTGTGGCTTTTAGGAGCCCACTTCAGTGGCAAGACCCTTTTGGCAGCTGTGTGGGCAGACAGGTGCTTGGAATACTTTTTCAGTCTGGTGTATGAGAAATTATACATTGGTGACACGCTGTACAGAGTCTATTGCTTTTGAAGGATCAAGGGGTGTACTGCGGGATTTTTGT
Source organism: Bufotes viridis (assembly GCA_033119425.1). Classification (NCBI taxonomy): domain Eukaryota; kingdom Metazoa; phylum Chordata; class Amphibia; order Anura; family Bufonidae; genus Bufotes; species Bufotes viridis. Next base: position 347,671,569 of record CM065591.1, read on the forward strand.
TTTAGACAAGCTTCACAATGCAGACCGTCGATGTGCAGAGGTCAAGCTTCCAGGAGGAGCTGTGAAAATGACTGCTCCTTCATGCCAATAAACTACTTCTCGGGGTTAACACCCCATCGATTGGTGTTTGCATATCCTTGTGATAAATTATGTTCACGTTCACTGACTGTAAACAGAGATCTTGACAGGCAAATGTATCAAACTCTGCCACCATCTTTCTAGGCACCACGTTTTCAGTCCCCTGACCAGTCAGATTTACCAGCATCTGTTCCAGGACATGAAGCAGTGGAATGACATCGTTCATCCCGTAGTCCTGGCGACTGACAAATAATGTGACCTCCTCAAAGGGACTGAGCAAACAGCAGGTGTCACGTATGAGCTGCTACTGGCTGACATCGAAGATACACAGGGGAGTACTCTTGTCTGCTTGGATCATCAAGAAATCGTTTATGGCCTTTCTCTGTTCGTATAGTTGGTCCAACATATGGAGGATAGAATTCCAATGGGTGGAAAAGTCGCATATCAGCCGATGTTGGAGGATGCCGTTCTGCCGCTGCAGCTCAAGAAGGGTGTGCTTTGCGGTGTACGAGTGGCTGAATTGCATGCAAGTTTACTAGCCATTTTTAGGATGTCTTGCAGATGGATGGAAGACTTCAGAAACCACTTGACCACCAGATTGAACACGTACGCCATGCAGAGCGCATGGCTCAGCCCTCCTTGACGGAGCGCTGATACCATGTTCATCCCGTTGTCGGTCACCAAGATTCCGATTTTCAGTTGTCGCCGAGAAAGCCAGTATTCGATTTCTTGATGAAGGACACGGAACAGTTCTTCCTCTGTGTGACTCTGTTCACCCAGGCTAACCAGGGGCAGAACAGCGTGAGAGGGATAAGAGGGGTTGCACATGGCTTGCATACAGTGCATGCCTCCAACATAATTCTTGGATCTCTACATGAAAATAATGTATTTGGTGTAAATCGCACGAGGGGCATAGTTGGAGACATTGACCTCACAAGAAATACAGAGCAGCGGAGATTGCTTTGAAATTAAAAATTTCACCACTGTGTAATTCAGCCCATACAGCAAAAGGAGGTGTACAGTCACCCATCAATTTTCCCAAAAAAAGCCTGTTTCATATAACAAATTTCACCACTAAGTAATTTGGTCTATACTGCAAAAGGAGGTGTACAAAAACCGATAAATTTGATGAAAAAAAGCTTGTTTCATACAAATTTCACCACTACATAATTTGGTCCATACCATGGATTTTCCCAAAAAAAGCCCATTTCATATTACAAATTTCACTATTATGTAATTCGGCCTATACCACAAAAGGAGGTGTACTGTCACCCTTGAATATGAAGTAAAAAAAAGCCGGTTTCATATTACAAATTTCACCACTATGTAATTCGGTCCATACAGCAAAAGGAGATGTGCAGTCACTCATGAATTTTCCCAAAAAATACTGTTTCCCAGAAAAACTGTCAACACTAGACAGAGAAGTACAGGCACCCATGAAATGTTCAAGAAAAAAGACTGAAAAAATTTACCACATATAACTGCACCGCTGAACAGCAAATATGCCTTTATTTTCTTAAACTTTTACACTACACAAGGCTTATCAACAGATAAATGCAACGATTAACGGTGAACATAATTTTTTTTTTTCCCACTAATACACGGCAAACTGGGCATCCGAATATATCATTGCAATGCTAAGCGGCAATTAGGCCCTAAAGTTTTCCAACTATTACAAAAAAGGCTTTTCAACAGATAAATGCAACACTGGACGGCGAATATATTTTTGTTTCGCCACTAATACACGGCAAACTGGGCTTCCCAATATATCACTGCACCACAGAACGTTAATTTGGCCCAAATTTTGTTCTACATTTACACAACAGGCTTTTCAAGAGATACATGAAACGCTGGACAGTGAATATATTTTTGTTTCGCCACTAATACACGGCAAACTGGGCATCCCAATGTATCACTGCACCGCAGAACGTCAAATAGGCCCCAATTTTTTTCTACTTTTATGCCCCTTTCACACGGGCATGAATTCTGCATGGGTGCAATGCGTGAGGTGAACGCATTGCACCCGCACTGAATCTGAGCACATTCAATTAAATGGACCTGTGTACATGAGCAGTGATTTTCAGGCATCGCAGCATGTTCTATATTCTGCATTTTTCACACAACGCAGGCCCCATAGAAATGAATGGTTCTGCATGAAAATTGCAAGTATCTGCAAGCAAGTGCGGATGTGGTGCGATTTTCACGCATGGTTGCTAAGGAGATGAGGGATGAGTTACCAGGGACCACATTTACTTTATTATTTTCCATTATAACATGGTTATAATGGAAAATAATAGCATTCTTTAATTCAGAATGCAAAGTAAAAGCCATTGTGGGGTAAAAAATAAATAAATAATGTAAGTTACCTCATCCACTTAATCGCACAGCCGGGCTCATCTTCTTTCTTCTTCTTCTTGCATGACCTGGCTTGAAAAGGACCTTCGGTGATATGATCATGCTCACCACGTGGTGAGCGTGGTGACGTCAGCGCAGGTTCTGCTAAACGAAGATAGAAGGTTCTTTTACTTAGCATTCTGAATTAAAGTATGCTTTTATTTTCCATTATAACAATGTTATAATGGAAAATAATAAAATATACAGAACACCAATCCCAAACCCGAACTTCCGTGAGGAAATCCAGGTTCGGGTATCGCATTCACTTTTTCCTCACGCGCGTGCAAAATGCATTGCACTCGCATTGAAAAAACGGAATAACGCAATACAATTGCAGTCAAAACTGACTGAAATTGCGTGAGCACTAGAACGATTTCCCTGCCACACATCCGCATCCGATCCGGCCTCACATGCGACACCCATGTTATAGAGGCTTTACACAACAGGCTTTTTAACAGATATATGCAACGCTGGAAGGAGAATATATTTTTATTTTGAAAACTAATAAACGGCTTAACTGCACCACTGAGCGGCAAATATATTTTACTTTTGCCACTAATACACGACAAAAAAGGGCTGTAATTTTTTTTCCCTTACCACACAACGGCTAATAAGCCCTTTTTTCTCACTAATACAAGCCAAAAAATGCTTTAGAACATATAACTACACTGCACAAGGGCAAATAAAACATAGAAATATTTCCTTGTAATAAACCCTGTTAATGCCTGTATCAAACAGCACTTGAACCCTAATTGGATAGGTATGCTGGAATTACAGAGCTGTAATATGGCAATTTGGATCCCCAGTCAGTGCAGCAAGGTGTAATCGGATTGTTCCTATTACCCAGGCTGTCACCTCCCCGACTAAACCCTGTTCAACACAAATGCTGGTGGAATGATTCCTCGCTATCCTTTCCCTATACATTGAGTAATCTTTCCGTGCACTTGTAGATCGTCTTTCCTATCACTGTCCCTAGTGCCTGCAGACATGTCTCTCCCTGCACTAAGCACACTGGTAAATGTCAGAATCTATGATGGCCACCGTATTTATAGGGCTCTTATATCACAAGGCTGGCTACTGATTGGCTGCATGCATGGCATTATGGTTGATCTCGCCTTCTCAGAGTTCCTTGCCCCATAATCCTCACACGTGTAGCAGCCATTTTAGGAAAAAATGCGGGCCTCTCTATAACTTTGGCACATCCAGCGCCAGTTCTAAATGTAAGACAGCTTCCGAGCTTTCTTACATTTAGACCAATTTCTAATTCTACAGCTAAAACAGGCATATAAAATGAAGAATGAGACGGGCTTGCCAGCCTGCCCCCTTCCCCTCCCAAGCAGAGCCCACAATTTTAGACCAGGCATGAGCAGGGAAAAGTAGCAGATAGTGGCACAACTAACCATTGCGCCACCATCTGCTCCTAAAATATGCCCAATTTCTTTTTTTATGAACAATGTTTATTGTTTTGTAAGCGTACAGATATTATGCTTGCTTAGCATGGAGAAGACATACAATAAGTGAGAGCAAAAAAGGGGGTGTCACAAAAAGGAGTAGACTAGTAAAGCTTATCTAAAAGTTATACTCAAGGCTGAATGTCAGGGCTAGATCTATGAGAAGTTCCTAAACTTTCTCCACGGGGACCAAATCAAAAGAAAGGAAGACCTTGTTCGTTGTTCCCAATGAGAAAGTTCTTCTAACCTATAAAGGTGATCAACTTTATTAATCCAATGATCTATATTTGGGGTTTCAGGGGAGAGCCAGTAAGTCGCCAGAAGTACTCTGGCTGAGGCAAGCAGAAGCGAGAAAAGGGCTGATCTGTTTGTACTCACATCTTTGATAACCATAGTGAGGAGGTTCAGTGGGTACATGAAAAAGAGGTCTGGCAAATATGATTACAGGTCCTGATTATCATGCGCCACCATTCATTAATTATGTTGCAGCACCACCAAATATGGAAAAGGTGCCTTTAGCTTCCCCGCATCTCCAACACAAGTTGGAGGCATTCAGTGTTGTGCTGCTCATATTGTTTTGTAATGTTCTATAATTACTGTATTAATATGTTTGATGTTGCTGCCATCTAGTGGTCAGAATTAATATTGCCTACCAAGTTCAGATCAGCTTTAACAGAAAGTTGTAATATTCTTATGAGAGACAGTGACCTTCAACCTGGAACTTCTTGTCCCCCATTTCATGAGTGAGCCTGGACCAGCAAGCAGCACACAGTGGTGCTCTGAAACATTTCAGGACTTATGGTGGAATTGTCCTTTTACAAAGTTATACAGAAATAAGAATACATACAGATTTGATGTCTCACGTTTCACAAAATATATGTTTTGGCTTACACTATTCTATTTTGCCAGCCACAGCTGAAACCACTGATTTATGGTATTGCTATTTTGGCAATTGAATTTCACCCCAAAACAAAATATATGTTTTGCAAGACACTATAAAATCTGGCCTGCAACAACTGGGACACCAGATTCAGGGTATTGCTATTTTGGCAGATTAATTTCACCCCAGAACAAAATATATGTTTTGGCGGACACTATGAAATCTGGCATGCAACATCTGGGACACCAGATTCAGGGTATTGCTATTTTGGCAGATTCATTTCACCCCAGAACAAAATATATGTTTTGGCAGACACTATGAAATCTGGCCTGCAACACCTGGGACATCAGATTCAGGGTATTGCTATTTTGGCAGATTAATTTCACCCCAGAACAAAATATATGTTTTGGCGGACACTATTCTATTTTGCCAGCCACAGCTGAAACCACTGATTTATGGTATTGCTATTTTGGCAATTGAATTTCACCCCAGAACAAAATATATGTTTTGGCGGACACTGTGAAATCTGGCCTGCAACAGCTGGGACACCAGATTCAGGGTATTGCTATTTTGGCAGATTAATTTCACCCCAGAACAAAATATATGTTTTGCAAGACACTAAGAAATCTGGCCTGCAACAACTGGGACACCAGATTCAGGGTATTGCTATTTTGGCAGATTAATTTAACCCCAGAACAAAATATATGTTTTGGCGGACACTATGAAATCTGGCCTGCAACAGCTGGGACACCAGATTCAGGGTATTGCTATTTTGGCAGATTAATTTCACCCCAGAACAAAATATATGTTTTGGCGGACACTATGAAATCTGGCCTGCAACAGCTGGGACACCAGATTCAGGGTATTGCTATTTTGGCAGATTAATTTCACCCCAGAACAAAATATATGTTTTGGCAGACACTATGAAATCTGGCCTGCAACAGCTGGGACACCAGATTCAGGGTATTGCTATTTTGGCAGATTAATTTCACCCCAGAACAAAATATATGTTTTGGCGGACACTATTCTATTTTTCCAGCCACAGCTGAAACCGCTGATTTATGGTATTGCTATTTTGGCAATTGAATTTCACCCCAGAACAAAATATATGTTTTGGCGGACACTATGAAATCTGGCCTGCAACAGCTGGGACACCAGATTCAGGGTATTGCTATTTTGGCAGATTAATTTCACTCCAGAACAAAATATATGTTTTGGCGGACACTATGACATCTGGCCTGCAACAGCTGGGACACCAGATTCAGGGTATTGCTATTTTGGCAGATTAATTTCACCCCAGAACAAAATATATGTTTTGGCTTACACTATTCTATTTTGCCAGCCACAGCTGAAACCACTGATTTATGGTATTACTATTGTTGCAATTGAATTTCACCACAGAAAATAATCTATCCTTTGCCAGACAGCAGACAGTATTTTACTTGGCAAGCCAAAGCTGGAACACCAGATTTAGGGGACTGGTATTTGGGCAATTGTATTTAACCCCCTAAATAAAATATAGAAATTGCTATCCTGAGTTTCTAGGGGTGACAATTAGCACAACCAAGCCCCTGATGTAGGATATAGCAAAAAAAACTAGGATTGATGGATTGATGGACTTGGTGGCAGCTTTTTCTGGTGCACCACAAGTCACAAAAAGGCCCGCGATCAACCCAGAAAATAAGTGACAGAAAAGCGCTCTGTGCAGCCTAAAAACCAGTAAGCAAGTAACTAGCAGAAGTTCAATCATTCACAGCTGTAGATCGATCCATTCATTAGGTGCTGTTGCTGACTTTACCCTGCCTAATCTCGCCCTCACAGAAGCTGCGTCCTCTCCCTACACTAATCAGAGCAGTGTGACGTGCGGCGCTACGTGACTCCAGCTTAAATAGAGGCTGGGTCACATGCTGCACTTGGCCAATCACAGCCATGCCATTAGTAGGCATGGCTGTGATTGGCTCTTAGGCCAAGAAGTAAAACGCTAGCTGATTGGCTGCCGTGCAGCCCTTCAGAAAGCGGGAAGAAATTGCCTAACACCGGACCCGAACCCGAACTTTTTTGAAAATGTCCGGGTTTGGGTCCATGTCCCTGACACCCCAAAATTCGGTGCGAACCCGAACGATGCTCGAACTGTTCGCTCAACACTATCCATGATCATCAATGGGTTAGTAAAAAGTTTTGAAGAATCCAACAACTGTTCAAATGGTTCAAAAAAGTCCTTCTGGATAAATGTGGATGAAATTAATAGTGAAAATGTTGTAAAAGGTGAGGTTCAATCATGTGAAGCAGTAATAGTAATCCAATAGGGGTGCTCAATATAAAATAAAAATAGTGGCAAAATGTGACCACTGAGGAAGGGACTAGAATTTGTCCTGAAACACGTCTGGTCTGAGGAAGCAGTGAGGATTTCGAGGAATACAAAGAATTGGATTTACTTGTTTGTTCTAACCAAGGAATATACGGCGCAAATACCACCAACAGCGGGATTCTTCAAATTCCTACAGTCAGCAAGACTGACCTATCAGGAACCCGAAACCGTGTGATGTACGGCTGAGTCATCATCAAGTGGAGCATCACATGATAAGGCAAGCGATCACATGGGACGCCACGCAGGTCCTTGCAGGACAGAGGACATCACAACAGACTAAGGAGAGTAAAGTACCCACACTCTTTATTGTCCACCTGTAATATATATATTACAACATAAATTATCAGCCGCACATCAAATAAAACAAACTGGGAAGCCAATTCACTAATTTTTTTTTCCAATTAACCGAAATCCTGTTACAAGACAGAGTATGTTCTCTCCTTAACAGACGGGAGATTGAACAACTGTCATTCTGCGCATACATGACCAGAATTATACTGCCAATTGGTATTGCAGTTTACTGATTTTTATTTTTAAACATCTTTTAATATATATTTTCATTTTTATTTTTTATTTTTACCCTCAATCCTTTTTATTCATTGATTAATTATCATACTCTTTTTTTGTCCACGGACATTTTGCCACTATTTTTATTTTTATTTTATATTGAGCACCCCTATTGGATTACTATCACTGCCTCACATGATTGAACCTGAACTTTTACAACATCTTCACTATTAATTTCATCGACATTTATCCAAAAGGACTTTTTTGAACCATTTGAACAGTTGTTGGATTCTTCAAGACTTTTTACTATCCCATTGATGATCATTGACTATTTACCTTATTTTATTTAAATTTTTAACTAAATAAATATCTTCTAGTGTAAACCAAATGTGAGTGTGCCATCACAAATTTTCCTCTTAATCCCATATATTGATATGGTTTTTAGGTGTACCGGTGATTGAGCACCTCTATCCATATCGGTCAACTGGTGAGCCACTGAGCAATCTTAATTTACTTTTATGGTAAAAGCAGTGAGACTATGGAGCTCTTTGCCTGAGAAGGTGGTGATGGTTAACTCACTAAAAGTTTTTCCTAAAATGGTTGCTGTACATGTTAGAACATGTAGCTAAGAACTCTGGGAATAAGGGATTACCCACAATGCCATGAAGTCAGCTAATCAGCAGCCAGCCAGCCCCTGTGATGTCACAGCCCTATAAATAGCCACTTTCTAGTATACATAGTGCAGGGAGAGAGACGGGATAGGCGCAATGGACAGTGTTAGGAAAGACTTTATTCAGCAAAAAACAAAACAATTTAGAAGTTCAGGGAAAGATCATTCAAAGTGTAGGGAAAGGATAGGGAGGCATTATCCACACTGTAGGGAGAGAGCAGGGACCAATAGGGAGTGTAAAGCCTGGGTAATAGGAGTGATTCTATTTCTATTACACCTGGCTGGGGATCCAAATTGCTGTTATACTGCTGCTTTTAGGTTTGAACTATATGATAGCTCAGTAATTCCAGCAAACCATTCTTGTAATTAGGGTGAAAGTGTTGCGTGATACAACCAGTTTTGGGGTGTATTAATAGGGAATCTAATTACGTCTTATTAGCCATTCTGCTGTGAATTTACATTGTTTTACTGCCATTTTTGGGGTTTATTTATAGTAAATACAAGTGTGTCGTATTAGCAGTTCTGCGGTGAACTTACATTGTTATACATCCATTTTTAGGGTTTATTTACTGTTAAAACAAGTACTGTATGTCTTATTAGCCATTCTACAGTGAACTTACATTGTTATACAGCAATTTTTTTTTTTTTTTTTTTATAGTAAAAACAAGTATGTCTTATTAGCCGTTCTGCCGTGAACTTAGATTGTTATACAGCCATTTTGGGGGTTTATTTACAGTTAAAACAAGTGCTTCTTATTAGCCGTTCTGTGGTAAATTTACATTGTTATACTGCAATTTTTGGGGTTCATTTATAGTAAACACAAATACATCTTATTTGCAGCTCTGCAGTGAATTCACATTGTTATACAGCCATTTTGGGGGTTTATTTATAGTAAAAACAAGTATGTCTTATTAGCCGCTCTGCAGTGAATTTATATTGTTATACAGCCATTTTTGGGGTGTATTTATAGGAAATATAAGTATATCCATTCACCATTCTGTGGAAAAAAAATTTGGGATACATCCTGTTTTGCGCAAATTGCCTGGTAAATGCTCAGTTTCTTCTGTAGGGACTGACAAATCATCTATAAGCTGTTGTGTGGCAAAATAAATTTGGGATACAGATAGTGATGATCGAGCACCAAAGTATTCGGGTGTTCGGATGTTTGGGCCGAACACATTGCTATGTTTGTGTGCTCGGCCGAGCACCCGAGTATAATGGAAGTCAATGGGAGACAACCAGGCACCCCCTACTCTGAAGAGGGGAGGGTGCCTTCTTCATAGGAAAAGATCAGAAAGTGACAGAAACACCACCAAAATTGATCGGGAATAGCATGGGGACCATGTCTGGATGCATCTTGGACTCCCAGATAGCTGTTGGGAACCATGTTGTCCTAGTTGTACGCCACTTTTATAGACTGACAAAAATGCGCCACAAACTCCCCCAAAAAATCTATTTTACAGGAAAAATTGTTAGACAGTATATTCAATTGTATATAAAGTGCAAGTGCTGCCAAAAAGTTAGTTTTTTTTTTTTCAGAACTGGGGTCATGATTAAGATGGACGGCCGCAGGTATCCGTATTTTGCTGCTATAGGTAAAATTCTTTGACTGGCACCAGAAGAACCCCACCGAAAGCATTTGCCAAGAATGTTTTAATTAATCTAGGATGAAATTTGTAGCCTGGTTTTAAAATGATGCGACACAGCAGCGTTATTCCCATTACCCGCCAAGCATTTTCCTGGAAACCAAAGTCTTTGGGTTCCGAGGGCAGTATGGTTGCAAAGATGAAACTTAAACTAATTGATGGAAGGGCACCAGCAGGAGTGGAGCCTGGGGCTTAATTTGATTCCACATGGATAACCTCACCCGGCTGCTAGTGCAAGGACATTGCAGTGATATTATCAAAGACACTGGCCACAATTTTATTTTTCTAGACTTTTAAAAAAAATAAAAATTTTGCGGTAATGTTACATTGCAGAGTTAGCGCAGGAAATGGCGGTCAGCACCGGCAACGAAAAAATGTTATTGAAATTTAAGAATATTTTTTGATTGCCCTGTAAAAGATTGTAGGTGAGAGCCGGTAGGTGAGCTGACCCTCCCTGAAGAGGGACATGATGAGATCTTGTGCACTGATCCCCAAACTATTCAGCATCCACAGTCAGAAGAAGATGATGGTTGGGAATGGCAATTAGTGTTTCAGGAGGTGGATGATGCGGAGGAGACACAGTTGTTAATAAGTGAAGGTCTTGTTAGGTAAACACAAGTCAGTAGGATGACCAGAGTGAAGAAGTGGAAGAGGAGATGGGGGACGATGACATCATTGACCTAACTTGGAAAGGTGGCAAGCCAAGCGAGGACAGCAGGACAGAGAGGGAAGGATCCACAGCATAGCAACAGGGTGGAAGAGGCTGTGGGGTGGCAAAAGGGAGAAGGTGGGCCACAACAAAGAGGCCCACAACTGTTCCCTTTGTGAAAATCTCCCTTTCCAAGGAAGGGTGTTCCGCAGTCTGGCGCTTTTTTGAGGTAAGTGCGGACGATAAAGCAATTGTAATTTCCAAAATAAGAACCATAACATATTTTACATCCTATTCATAAACTCTAGCTCAAAGAAAAGCAATAAAAAAATCAAACCCGGGAACATAATGGGGGAAGACAGTACACTGGAGGCAAAATAAGTAGGGTTGTGAACACTAGAAACCTCACCACCACCAGCATGATCCCCCACATGGCATCAATGCACCCAAATTGGTGGGCCGAACCCCTGGGTCCACAATCAGTATCTGTGGGTCACACCACTGTCTCCTCTTCCACCCCTGTGTTTCGTGCTGGCCAATCCTCTGTCCTAGACGCAGGCCTGGATGACTCCCGCCCTGCAGCTGGGCTTTCGCAAGCATCATCAGCTAGCACACCAACTTTTGTGTACAAGCACAGCGTACAGATGTCCTTACCCCAGGCCTTTGAACGTAAGCACAAATACCCAGCAACCTACCCACAGGCCATAGCACTAAATACTCGCCTTTCAAAATTTCTGGCCCTGAAAATGTTGCCATTTAGGCCTGTGGACACTGAGGCTTTCCTCAGCCTCATGCCTTCAGCCGTCATTCTTTACTTAGTCCCCAGCCACCACTCTGTTTCTCGGTGTGCTGTCCCCGAATTACAACTGCAATTGTGTCCCGTAACATCACTCGTGGCCTGACCAACTCAGTTATTGGGAAGGTCCACTTAACGACGGACACATGGACAAGTGCTTTTGGCCAAGGACGCTACATCTCCGTTACGGCACACTGGGTGAACCTTGTGGAGGCCGGTAGCGAGTTGTACCCTGGGATGGCACAAGTGCTACCGACGTCAAAGGTTGCGGACCCTACTTCCATTAGGATTTACGCCACCACCTACATTAGAAACCCCAATAAACACACGCCAAAAAGTACCAAATATATATAATCTTTATTAAATCCATATTATAAAAATACACATATCAAAAATATTCCACCAGCAGAAATCAGGTATACATAACGGCATAAACGGTCACGGACAACACCCAATACGAACTCATCGGTATATAGAGGTAAAAAGAGAGGGTCATATATATCAATGGCAGCAATGGCCTTATTATACAAACTATTAACCTCCCACAATGGTTACATATTCTATCCATATAAATAATCCTATGTATCTTGCGAGGGTAAAAGAGTGAGTCCAGGAGAAAAGAAATATAATCTCCAAAAATGGAGGCGTAATCGCCAGGAACCAATCACTCTTTTATACCCCCCAACATGATCCTTAATGGATCCAACAAATCATATAATACATTAAGAAAAAATCATAATGTTACCGATGAGCTGCACTGAGTACTGGCCCGCGACTCGTCCACAAATCCCCAACGCGCGTTTCGCCCGTAGCTTTGTCAAGGGGCACTCACCACCTACATTAGTGGCTGCAACCCCCCCTTTTCCTCCTTCACTGCAAACTCTGAATTCTCATCTTGCAGCAGTAGTCAACCATCAGTCAGTAGCTGGAAGCAGTGTAGCACGGCAGTGGGGAAGCGGCAACAGGCCATGCTGAAACTCATTTGTTTGGGTGACAAACAGCACACTGCCGCAGAGCTTTGTCAGGGTATAAGGGACTAGGTTGGTTGTGTCTGATAATGGCCATAACTTGTTGGCAGCTTTGTAGCTCGGCAATCTCACACATATTGCAATCATACAGCATATATGTACCATGCACAAACAACATCCGAAACTTATACATTAATATAAATACAAACATAACACACGAGAGTGGAGGTAAACTAATGGCATGGCCTGTTTAAGAACTCATAAATAACCAAATAACCATAACATATTTTACATCCTATTCATAAACTCAAACCATAACAATAAAAACTCAAACAATGGAACATAACAGGCCCAGCCCTCAGCCAATCACGGCAATCACCGGGCAGAATGACAACTCTTCACAGTGACCACAGCAAAACGTCAGGAAATTGTCCCTCAAAAACCTGTCCTAATAATAGAATCTTAATCAGTGGGCAGAAAACAACATCTAACCAGTGAAGAAGGCAAAATTGGACATGGGACAAATGCTGATATGGCCATGTGGATCCCTCTTCAATATCGAAATTTTTAAATGATGCGTCACAATTTTTAAACTTCTCAAAACCTACCCTAATTTGCCTTAGCTATTGGTGGAGGTGCGTCGTGTGTGCCCATTTCAGAAAGTCATCTATAGCTGCAGACGGTCTGGCAATGCTGCTGCAGCGCTTGTATTTTCCAGCTAAACGACTGCTGTGCGACGTGAGCACGCACTGGTATGCCACATTTTTATTATTATCATTATTTATTATTAAAGCGCCATTCATTCCATAGTGCTATACATATGAAAAGTGGTATACATACATAATACAGACAATTGCACTAAGCATGAATAAGACGAGTTTCAAACTGGTACAGAAGTAGAGACGTAGTGCCCATGAGGGTTTACAATCACATACATTACACATGTTGGCCAGGCTTTGTGAGCAGCAGAAGGCAGTCATGGAATACCAGCTGCAACATGGTCTTGTATTTCTGACCTCTGTGAAGTTTTACGCAACTTTGAGGAATACACACAAATGGTGAGTGGCGATGCCGCTATTATCAGCCTTACCATCCCACTTCTGTGTCTACTGATACAATGGCTGCTGACAATGAAGGCGGACACTTTACATGTGGAAGATGTGAAACTAGGGGGAAGACATTACACAGGGTGATAGCCAGACCACCATCAGTTCATCTTTTCAGTGTGAATTGGATGATGATGATGAGGAGGAGGAGGAGGAGGAGGAGAAATAGACAGTTGCCTCTGCTGCAGAGGGTAGTAACCATAGCAGGTTTATTCCATCTGTTCAGCATAGATGGGCAGGAGAGGAGGAAGAGGATAAGGAGATTGAGAGTCATCCTCCTGATGAGGACAGCAAAGTCTATTTTGGTTGGGACTCTGACACACATGGCTGACTTTATGTTATGCTGCCTTTCCTGTGACCCTCGCATTCTACGCATTTTGCACAACAGCGATTACTGGTTGTTCAGTTCAACCTTCTCAACCCCCGCTACAAAGAGCACTTCTCATCTCTCATTACTGTGGTGGAGAGGACGAGCAAAATGGTGCAATACCAGAAGGTCCTTCTTGAAAAATTGCTCCATAAAATTCCCATCTGACAACACTGGTTGCAGAGTACGTAGTTCCTTGGCCAACCCAGGAGGGGAGATGAGGGGGACACACAGAAGTTCCAACAGAGGCAGGACAACACTCTCCAAGGCCTGGGACAGTTTCATGACACCCCGCCAGCACCCTCACCTTGATGCGCGGCCTAGTGTCACAAGGATGGAAAAAATTTGGAAGATGGTGAAGGAGTACATAGCAGACCGTGTCAGCGTCCTCAGTGAACCCTTTGTGCTTTACAACTACTGGGTGTCCAAGCTGGACACGTGGCAGAACTGGCACTCTACAGCTATAGCTAAATGATAAGAAACATGGAAGATATACTATATTGGACTGTAGTATTCAGGGTAAATGACCGTGTGGGCACTTTGCGATAAATAAGTGGGTTTTGGGTTGCAGTTTCGGCACTCAGTCTCTAAAAGGTTCGCCATCGCCATCACTGTTTTATAGGGTTAGTGCACCTGAAGGCTCTCAGCTACATTAAAACAGGTATTTGGGATGCCCACACTTTACACAGGAGATGTAGCCCTGATAATGTCACAGACTAGCATACACCATCTGCGGATAAAGTACAGTATATGTATGAAACACACACACAGTAGATGTTGCACAAATAATTTCCATTTCCCCAAAATACACTGTTTTCACATGTCATACAGTATTTGACACAGAGAGCCACACGCTATGGACATTAGATTAGGCCCAGATTATTTATATTTTTGCATCAAACACTGTTTTCAGATGTGGTACAGTATTTGATACAGGAAGCCACACACTAGATGTTGAACAAATTTGTTAAATTTCCCAAAAAAACATAGTTTGCGGATAGAGTAAAGTATATGTCACTGATGGGGATTAAACGCACACACAGATGTTGCGCAAATTAGTTACATTTCCCCCCAAAATATAGTTTTCAGATGGAGTGTTAGCCAGAATCCTACTCCGCACTGATGAGGGGCAACACCCCGAAAAAAGCTGTCTGTGGATGGATAACTGGCTTAGGTATTCCCCGTCACATCCTTAAAGCTTGTAAAAAAGCGGGATCTTGACATAGGGGCCACTTAATATGGCGGATTTGGTGATCTCTGTAATGGAGACACCCCTTTGCTCGGTTTTCCTTCCACTGAGGGATATCTAGCTTTCAGGCTGGGAACACACCTAGACGTTTTTGGATCAGGCGTTTTTTTGAGCGTTTTTACTGCGGAAAACGCGTTTTTTTCGGCGTTTTTGTATTTTTGCAACGTGCGTATTTGGGGCGTTTTTTTGATTGACAGCTTACAGTTTGCAGAAAAAAAGAATCCCCACCCAGCAAAGGTGGGTGGAGATTCTGCCTTTCTGTTGGGTTTTACTACAAAAACGCGCGATCATATGCGCATTTTTGAAGCGGAAAACGCGCATATTTTCTTATATGCGCGTTCCCATGCTTTTCAATGGGTGCAAACGCTTGGGCAAACGCCCCAAAGAAGCTCATGCACAAGAGTTTGCGTTTTTCAGCGCGTTCAAACGCGCTGTAAAACGCTCAAGTGTGAACCATGTCCATTGGAATACATGGGTTTTCACTTGTTGTGCGTTTTTCAGCGCGTTTGAATGCGCTGAAAAACGCTTAGGTGTGTTCCCAGGGTCATTGTGTTGTAGACCCATAACTGGGGCTCCACATTTATTTTGCATATTCCTGTTTCCCAGGGAGCTTTGCACTTCGGATTGCTGTGTTGAGACTCTTAAGTGAGGCTCCGCGCTGTTTTTTGTAGCTGGTCTCCCTGAGATTAGCTATTGTTGTGTTTGAGATGGAGTGTACAGTATGTCATGCCTTTTCATAGGTATATATAAATATATTGATATCCATTTATTGTAGTCAAGATGGAAGCTCATTGCCTTTAAGAGACAGGCTAAGCTAAAGTTTGTTCGTTACAGAAAAACATTACATGTTTCAAGGTTCAGCCTGGCAGATGTATGCCTATCTAAGGGAGTAATGTCACCTTGTCCTAGGCTCTGCACCGGGATGGGGGATGCTTCCTGGCATGCCTCTATAATGAGGGTTACTAACAAAGCAAACATATAATCCTATTATTTTATGTGTTGATTATATTTAGTTTTTCACATAAGTCAATCGATATATCACATACGTATTGTTTTATATTGCTACACATATATTGCTTACACATTACACATTATCATTGTGTATTAGCATATATATATATATATATGTATGTATCCTGTGTGTGTATCACTAGAAGCGTATACTCCTGGGAGTATAAAGAAAATATTCTAAATTGGATTCCTATAATGAGGAGTTACTCAGAGAAGTTGTGCTGTTTTCATAGTCGAAGCATCCGTGAGACCCAAAACCCACACATTTGTTTTATGAAAACAATCGGACTAGTTTATGGGAATCTGGGTTTTTAATTGCTTCAGGTGTAGGGGCACACATCCCTTCTGACGTATGTCCCAGGTGCTGCATGTTTAACAAATAACATGGAGTCACATTTTATAAAGTTAACTCTTAAAAGCTTCACATTTATAGCTTATACAACATTGCCGCCTAGGTATCGGCAGGTAACATAACACGTTCACCACAAAATATTTTGGGTAATGTATGATCTCATAGTATCATTACCATATGTGCACACCCCTGGTTTGGTTGGAAGACCGTTATCTAAAGGGTGTATGCTTTTGATAAGTCTGTGAATATTAATCATAGACGGTATGAGAGGGGATCTGGAGAGAAAAGAAAAACTACAATCAAAGGATTAAACAGACACGTGGATTTGATCCGAGACCCGGGAACCCTCTGGAGAGCTGACCGTCCCTCCGGGCCCTACTCACCTTTGACCCTTGGTAACGTATATCTTGCTTATTGCTTGCGGTATTGATAAGTTACTTGGCCCGGTATATAGTCAAAGATCCCCAATTGTGGATCT